>PVIC010052338.1:0-12201 GCA_004025085.1 Thryonomys swinderianus | reverse complement strand
ATATATTTTATATATATATATGGTACCTAGAGTAGTACGTTGCTTGTAGAGACCCCGTACGTATTTGTTGAGTAAATTGAATTCAGTGTTTTTTATTTCTGAGGTAAGCTGCAGTCTGTTGTGTAGGTAAGTTTCATATTTGACTACTTTTTACCTGCAGTCTCCAGCTATACTTCACTTTGTGTTATCAGTACCTCCCTGTGCTGGAGCTGATTCTTGGTGCTTTTAGTCCACTGGCCTTAGTACCCTAGGTAGATGGTACTATTACAGGCATATCCTAGTGCTCCGTGCAGATGGTCTTGGTTCAGGGTTTCTTCCCATTTTCTGGTACACTGGCACCAACTCAGGTTTTGCTGCGTGTTGTGACGTCATGCTCAGCTCTTCCTTACAGATAATAAATTCTGAGTTGCAGTTCATTTGGCCTAGAGTGCCACGCTTAGGTAGGTCTTGAGTAGTGGCAAGCCAGGACAGACCCTAAACTTTTCGATTTCTGAAGGGCAGAGTATCCAGACCACTTCCAGATCTTATTCCTGTTCTCAGGCTGGAAGTTTATGTCAATTTTATCCATTTGGAATATATGGAACAACGTATAATAGGAGCATTTTAGAAAGAGTATGTGTGTCTTGCATAGAGCCTTATATATATGTGAATTGGTTTTATTTTTATGATATAATCAATTTTCATTGGCTTGATATAAATAATAGAAGGAAATATGCAAGTATTTCAGTTCACTAAAGAATGTGATCACATGTATGACTGACTTACAAATTTTACTTGATTTGGGGTGATTAATATGTATGAAATCATTTCCTACTTTTTAATTGCTTTGGACAAAGTTAAATATTTTCAAAACACCAAGTTATAATTTTTAGTTTAATTAGCTATAAGTTGGTTTAATAAGTAGTAACTATGGGGTAATTTCCTCTAAGTAAAATAATATGCTTAAATAATGGGTGCTCATATATTTACAAAGTAGAATCATGTAAAAATATGCTGTTTTTACTTTTATTGAAAGGTGTCCTGGAAAAGCTCCATAATAAATCATATTTATGGGGTTTAAAATTTGAAAACACTGGAAGAGGACAAGCACTTAACATTTTTAAATATAGGGTTTACAGATATTTATTATATTAATTACTGTACATTTCTGTATTTTCCAGTAAAACAGGTATGATTTTAAAACATTTTAAATACATGTGAGGACTTGGCTATTTAGAGCAACACCCTTTTATGAAATTAAGCTCCTGTGTTTGGCCAATTCAGAATTTCTTTTTCTGTTAAAAACACACACATCCCAGAAATGAAGTTGAGGGCACCGTTAACCACAGTTCCGAGATCCACCAGTTAAAGTCTTAATCTGACTCTACCTCATTCTCATCATATTATTCATAATCTGGAAAAATACACTATTGAATATATTTAATATCTGGAAGAAAAATTATTATTTTAACTTATTTATTATTATCTTTTCCATGCTTCCCTCTCCCACCTCTGAGACTGCCACCCTCAGAAAGCCCTTGTGCTTTACATAGCTTTTGAATTTGTTCTCCTGTGTCCTATCCCAGTTATTCTCACTGAGCCAATCCGGAGAGCAGGGCTTGGAAGAACTTGTCAGACAGGTTTGCCTATCCATGTAGTAAGGAGGAGAAAGCAGTGAAAGTTAGGGAGAAGGTCAAAGGTGAAAGTGTTTTAAGGGATATTAATGCCGGTTACCAACTCTGTTTTTTCCTGGGATTTGCAAATATCTTGTAGCTGCTTCGCCTATGTGTAATAACGGAGATAGAATGGGAGCAAGAGGAAGAAAGAAAAGGAGTAATAACAGGATAGGGCGAGAGACGGAAAAACAGTAGTGGAAAGGAAGAAAAAAAAACCCACTCCAAAAAGGAGGAAAAGGACAGCATTTCATTGTCCTGTTTGGGCTTCGTGTAAACTGGCAGTATCATACCAGGAAGCTGGTGATGAGTAACTAAAGCAAATGCGTGCTGCGGTGTTCAGAGGCCAGAACGAAGCCTCCGTCCAGGTGGGGGGAGGGTATACACTAGCAGTGTCGGTGGAGAAATGTCAGCGTTAGCTTCTCTGCCACTGATCTTGTTTGAGAAATACTATTTTCTCCCGAAATAATGTTATAGTCACA
Organism: Thryonomys swinderianus; assembly: GCA_004025085.1. Lineage (NCBI taxonomy): Eukaryota > Metazoa > Chordata > Mammalia > Rodentia > Thryonomyidae > Thryonomys > Thryonomys swinderianus. The sequence continues at coordinate 10,067 of PVIC010052338.1, read as the reverse complement.
CAGTATTTTTGTAATTAGCAGATCTAACACTTACATTCTGTCATTTTATCTTTATTCTGCCCATCGGCGATGTCTAGATGTCTGGTCTCTACTGACCTTTTATGGACTCTGACTTGGGGGCACAGAGTTCTTAAGTTATTTTGCAAGGCCACCAGAGCATCCTCTGAGGGACTTAGGGTCAGGACCTAGGTCCTATTTCGTTTTGCTCAGAGGGACATTCCTGAACAGCCCCACACTGCCTGGCTGTTTTTCCCAGTTAAGACTTTGAGCTCATACGGAGTTTGGGTCCCCCCGTTACTCCCCCTAACCTGCTGAGAGGGCCGTGCCTCTCAGAACCACCTGCTCTTTCAGCTGTGAGTTGTGCCTTTGCTTCCTGCGTGTGTGTTTTGAAGAAGAGTTTTGGTCTGCAAACCTGCAGTCTTCTCTTTCTGTCCTACTGCTCTGGTGTGGTGATTCACCCCAGGGAGCAGATTTTTACTTACTTATAAATAGGGGATCTGGAGTTCTGGCTCTAGTTTCTCACCTACTGCTCTGAAAAGCTTCAAGTGCACATGTAGCTTCCAGATTTGCTGGAATCCTCCTGCCTCTGCCTCCCCAGTGCTGGGATTACAGGCGTGAGCTACCACTCTTGGCATTGTGGTATGTAGTTACTGGGGATCAAACTTGGGACCTTGTGCTTGTGAGGCAAATGACAGAACCACTGAGCGAAATCCCCGGCCAGATTGGTGTTATTTTTGATTTGCTGTCTCCTTTGGCCCTTGTATCTAGTTTGGCCCCTAATTCAGTCACATCTTTTCCATGAAGACTGCCTATAGCCACTGTTCTCAGTACCTTCCATGCGTCTTGTGTTGCTTTTGTGCAGTCTCAGCTGCATGAGTGCATCTTCCTGGCCACACCCTTGGCTTTGATGTCTCACATTACTTTCAGTCAGCTGTCCACCAGTTTGTCTTCTACTAACCACACACCCTTCTTTTTCACCATCTTTCAGCCTGACCTTTGGGGCTCTGTGTTGTCCAGCTGTGTTCCGTTCCAATCACCCCATGTTATCTTCTCCACAATCCCTTGGACATTTGCTTCAGGATATTCTTCTTTATTCTGTTCAATCCTCCCCCTAGGGAGAGTGAGCTTTTGGGAGGCAAAGTCTCCCATTTTGTCTCCTCATAAACCACACTGGACAAATAGTATTTACGAGAGAGATAAGATAGTCAAATATCATTGAGTGATATTGTAGTTTTTCACAAGGCAAGGAGTTAGGGAAGCCCCCTAGTTTCCTATACATATGTTGATGGTTTTCCCTGTCCCCCCCCCCCAACTTTCATTGTTCAGACTTAAAATAGTCCCCTATTCTGCCTTTAAATGAAATGTTCTGTGTGGGAACAATACACATACACAGACTGCTGCTACAAAAGTCTGATTTGCATAAAGATTATGCTATAGTTTCATAACTCTTACAAAATTAAAGCTAATTAAATAGATGAAAATACATCCATAGCTATTCTAGGTACACTAATAAAAAGCTGTAAGAGCAATATTTTGTATTACTTTTTTTTTAAGACCGGGTCTCGCTTTGTAGTTCAGGCTGGCCCTCAGCTCACTCTGTAGCCCAGGCAAGCCTCGCTCAGCAATCCTCCTGTCTCTGCCTCCCGAGTGCTGGGATGACAGGCGTGAGCCACCACACCTGGCACTGTGGTATGTGGTAATGATGGCTGGTGGGCGTGAGTCACCACGCCCAGCGTTGTATGTGGTTACCGGGGATCGAACTCAGGACCTTGCACTTGCAAGGCAGGCGCCGGAACCACTGAGCTAAATCTCCGGCCCCATATTTTGTATTGCTTTTTATTTTGTATTTATATCTGAATATAAGTATGCCTGATGCCATGAAATAATGGGGAAAGGAGCAGTTACACGGGTGAGGAAGGTGACTTTGGAAACATTTAACCCCCTCCCCCTTTAATCCAGTTTATGCAAAGGATCAACCCAGGCACAATAATTGTTTTTCTTCTTCTCTCCTCAGTTCCTTCTTTTGTAATTGGTAAAATTCTTCTGGTTCAAAATGCCTCCTCTTCCATCTTTTCCTGAGCAGGTTCATAGGAAATAGAACAGGAAATAATAAAATGCATGTTTGGAAATGTTCTAAGGGAATAAAAGGAAAGAAAAAATGAGTGGAAAGAACAGAAATGAAATCAAGAAAACAGAGTGATGCTTATTTGCCAGTTTTAGATTCTTGAAGGCATGGAGAGGTGATTGTGTTAAAGTTAGACTTTCTGTGAGCGTATGACTTGGTGTGTGCTTTCTCTTCAGATCTCTAAACGGTGCACAATGCACAGAACCGAGCTCTGCTGAGTTCCTTGCTTCCTTTCCCCTGCTCTGTCTCCCTTTCTGGAGATAAGGTTTCTGTGCTTCTGAAGGATTTCAAGGCTAGGTCTTGTTTATTGGCTTTCGGTCGGCATGGGGGTAGGGAGGTGGACAGGAGTCTAGAGAGGACAGGAGTTTGCCCTGCCTTTAGATCTGATTTAGTATCGTTTTGTATAGGAGTTGTCTAGCCCATCTATGGGCCCTAAATGCTCTCTGCTTTCTTGCCATTTTGCTAGTAAAAATATTTAGCTTATTTTAATGATACTTAAGCTAATCGTATTCCGACTCCAAGCCCTGTAGCCCTGTCCAGAGGAAATAGGGCAGATATTTTGAAATAGATGGATTGATTTCCTGAAGGTCAATACAATGACAGTCTGTAACATTTAAGACCTAATTCAACCATTTATTCAACAAGCAGCCTATTATGCAATAGAACTCTCTGCCTTAGAGTCACAATGCTTTGCGCTTCTTTGAAAGTATATTTAAGGGTTTTGCAGTCTGAAGTTTTTTTTTTTTGCTTTTTGAGACAGGGTCTCGCTTTGTAGTTCAGGCTGGCCCTGAGCTCACTATGGTGCCCAGGCAAGCCTCGAACTCAGCAATCCTCCTGTCCCTGCCTCCCGATGCAGTCTGAAGTTTTAAGGTTATCACCTAAGGCTTTTCCAGGACTGCTGCTTTGATTTGTGTACTCCCGAACCCAAGAAAAAGTTGATCTATTATCTGGCATATGGCAGTGAAACCCTTGGAGAGTCTTTGTAGAGTACAGGGAAGAGGTGCTGGATGGAGACCCAGGAAACCTGAGTGTTATTTTCTTCTCTGCCAATGAGTAACTATGAACTAGTTACGTGATGCTAGGTAACCGCTCCCTAGAGATTTTGCCCCTTTCACTACACATGAGAAGGTTGGGACTTAGTTATATTTAGTTTTGAAATTGAGGCTTTGATTTGTTTATTAAACAAAAATACACGCTTTTATTTAACATACTTGATATGGTTTTCTTATAAACATATTGAGGGCAAATATTTAAATATATTAATATTCAGCACTTGGAGGGCAGAGACAGGAGGATTGCTGAGTTCGTGGGGGCTTGCCTAGGCACCATAGTGAGTTCAGGGCCAGCCTGAACTACAAAGTGAGACCCTGTCTCAAAAAAATATATATATATTAATATTGTTTTTATAGTTCTAAGAACAGTTGGCAATGATATACAACATTATTCTGCACTTGCTTCATTGGGGTGGGTATTTGGTATGTAGAAGATACAAAGCTGTACATTTTTACCGGTAGTAATGGGGTTTCCAGGGGGAATTGTATTATATCTTTCTGTAGAACCTACCAAAATCCTTTTCTTCTAGGGACTAACATCATTTGCTGCTTTAAAATCTAATAGTCTATAACATGCTTCTTGTGGTGATTCTACTGGAACTTTATAAGACCACACCTGTTCACTTGCGAGCACTCAAGGAATTGAATAGGGAAATACCTAGAATTTTTTATTGATGTTAATATTTAGCCAGACATGTTTGATCCCAAAACATGGCTGTGACATTACAGGGAAACTTATTTTATGACTTAATAATGTTAATGTAGATCATGTTAAAAATTCATCCAGTGCTTATTTTTTTGTGATTGTTGTACATTTTTGGGACCTTAAAAATTTCTTGTAATTAAACATTGAGTAGGAGTTTTCCTCATCTATGAAAGGGTTTCACTGTGGGAGAGGATGAAGATTTTAGTTCAAGTACTCTACATTCACTTACTATATCACATTAATTAAAATTTCAATAACAGAGTTATAAAAAAGTTAGACGACAACGTTTTAAAACATAAAGCATCAGTTTGTTTAAAGAAAGCATACACCTATTAGAGTTGTGAGGCTTTCAGTTTCATGGTTGATAGATAAAACTTTCTCCTTTGTTGAAAGATGAGATCACATTGGAAACAAGATTTCCGTGTTGTTTGCTGAATGTTGATCGGGTAAGGCAGATGCTTGGAGTTGGAGAGGAAGGTACCAAGCTTGTATTAAGTAACTGCAGAAAAAGAAACCCATACCTTATTCCTTTAAATATAGAAATGTGCACTATTTTCTTTATTAAAAAGGCCAATTCTATTCTCTTAAATTGCGAGCTTTTACCCTTATTAGTGATTCTCAAAGATGGCTTTTGGTCCACAGCATCACATATTAGAAATACAGATTCTCAGGCTGTTCCTGCATCTGCAGAAAATCTGAGGGTGGACCCACCCATCCTTGGTCTGCCAGACCCTCTATGTGCTTTGGATGTGTGTTACTTGGTGAGACGTACTCATATAGGATGTCAAATATGTCATCAGCTCATTTGCCATTCATGGGATGAACAATTTTTGGTAACATTGAAGATGAAAGAAAATTTCAGTTATACTTCGGTATACTTTTCTGGTTGACACTTCCTTGATGAGTTTTCTAACCTAAAGTCAAGATTTGTATTTTTGCTTACTAATTGTTTACTTAGGTGTTTACTGTGGTTTGGATCTAAAATGTTCTCCAAAAGTCTTGTGTAGACACATGAGAGTGATTGGATCGTGGAGTAGCCTCATCCATTCATGAGTTTAGTAGCTTCAGTGCTATTAAAGAGGGCCGGGTTGAAGGTGGTCACTGACACTGTGACCTGGAAGGGTGGATTCTTGTCTTCAGGGTCCTCTTTTTCTGTCTGCTTCATGGCTGGCGTGGGTTGAGAACGTTTTTCTCCACTAGGCCCCTGCCTCTGCCATGCTGCTTCTGCCCTGGAGCCAGCTATGCCCTGAAATTCTAAGGGGAAATGACCCCTCTCCTCCTTAAAGTTGTGGGTGCCTCGTATTTTGACTCAGCAATGGCGAATAACCAAGAGGTTTTCTTAGTTCAGCTAAAATCCACATACTCCATGAGTTATTAAAAAGAAGTTGGATTTGTTATTTTTGTGTGTTTTGTCACATTATTATCAGTGTAGCCCACTGGCCCTCAATTTTATTGAGGTCATTAAAAAAAAAGGGAGGTGCCTTAAGATTTGGGCTGCATCTCCAGAAATTCTGGTTTAGTTGAGCTGGGCTGGGGGGCCTTTTTTCAGGCATCTCTTGCCTTTGGTGTCTCCCCAGGTGATGGTAATGTGCAGCCAGCGTGGACTGGAGCCGCAGGGTTGCCTTGGTACTGTGTATCAGTCCATTAACACATATATTAGGTCTATAAAATCCTTTATTATTTTAAGCAAATTGTCCTTTGTGTATGTGCGATTAAGAAATAATTTGTTTCCTCAAAGTTTTTTGGAATTGTTGACTGTTATTTTTTTATCTTGTTTTATGACTACCTTTAACTCTACTAAATCCCATCATTAGAGGACAGTCACTACATAGAACAGCAACAATCCGATATCATGACAGTTAGTTTCAGAAACAATTGTGTCCTACACAATTATTTAGACCTACTAAACTCCAATTTATATTTTAATAGTGTCTATAAAATTTGTGTTCATATTAAAGATTCTTTCTTACATAAAGTTTAAAACCAAGCTAATTTTCTTTTTCTTTTTTTCGTTAGTACTCCATGAATGGGCGAGCACAGACGTAGTAATCTCATGAAACATCTTAGTTTCGCTATGCTGGGGATTGATCTCAAGAAACGCTGAGCTACAGTCTCAGTCCATTCTAAAAATTTTGTCTCACCAAGTGGGCCAAGCTGGGCTCAAACACGCACTCCTCTTGGGTCAGCTTCCTGAGTCCTCACGTTCCAGGTGTGTGCCATGACACTTAGCTTAAACCAGTTCTTAAACCTGGCTTTCAGTTTGACAACTTCACTTGCAGGGGAAGAAATTTAGGTCCAGGGCTGGGGATTTAACTCAAGTGGTACTGCGCCAACCTTGGATGCACAAGGGCCCAAGTTTGATCCCAGGTACTGAAAAAAAAAAAAAAAAGAATTTTAGGTCCAAAGAGATGACAACAAGAAAGGCTGTTGATTATTGGGATTTATAGAAAAATGCTACTTTCATTTTTATTTTTCCTTTCAGGATAGGTCATGTGAAATGACATATTTTCATGGTTTATAAAATGTGAATTAACTGAAAGAACAATTCTAAGATTACCAAATATGACGCACCCAAATGCACAAATTTTAAGTATTCTTTCACATGTATATAATTATGCTTCTGAAGTGATCCTGAGAATAGTTTTACTAAAACAGTAGTAGTTCATATTAGTTTATAAAATACCAAAGCTTTATTTATATGCTCCTGAGAGACTATAGGTATTTTGTAACAGGAAATTTTTAAGTTGTGGTTGGGATTTCCTAATTGTTAATTCTGTTTTCCTTGGTATTTCAGGACTATAAATTATGCTTTTCTGAATCTCCAGAATAGTCAGGTTTTAACTCTGGTCTTGGTAGTTTAGATCCACATCGCCCTCATTGTATTTCTCTTATTGCACCTAAGTGTTAAGTGCTAGATCCTTATCAGTCTGGTGGAGAATTACACAAAAATCTCCAGCTTTTTAAAAATGCAGGTTGATGGGTTTCACCCAAGCCACAGTTTATCTACTGAGGAGACCCTGGGATCTGCATTTTTAGGAAGCACCAAAGTTGAGTCTTCTGGATCCTAAAATTTCAGGCTCATATCATTAGGTGATGACATTTGTATTTTAAATAGCTTAATTTAATCTCCATCATCAAGCATTCATTGACTGTACAGTGCCTCTTAAGAGCAGTGTCTCTTGCTAGCTCTGTGACTCCGTTTTCCTTCTCACAGTCTTACTCTCTTCCCTCCCCACCTGCTGAGCGTGGAGAACTCCGCAGGGGGCTGGAGCTCGCTCCCACTGATAAGGACCAGGGTTGAGTTTCCCATTACAGCTCTACCACCTGTTTTGTAGATGGCTGGAAGGAGATAAGTGCAGGTATTGTAATTGTACTGAGAAGTGGTAAGAGCAGCTGGCTTCGCTTGCCACAAGAGTAACCATAACGGCAGCATTCTTTATATTCTCTTCTTTAAGAGTTGGGTTTTAGAAGCCAGTTTTTTTAATGATATCATGAATGGTCCATTCCCTTCAGTATTTTCTGTGTGTAAAAGAATATGTTCTAATGGAGAGATTTGTATTAACCTCATTTTCTGTAACAGGACAAGTTAGTAAAAGGATTGCAAATAATGTAGACTATTTTTCATCAAGCACATTCTGACTTTTTTTTTTTATTAGACAAAAACAACGTTTTTAAAAAGCAGAAGGGAGAGGCAGGAAGATTGCTGTGAGTTCAAGGATAGCCTGGGCTACGTAGTGAGTTCAGGGCCAGCCTGAACTACAAAGCAAGACCCTGTCTCAAAAACACTAAAACAACAACAACAACAAAACAAAACCAAAACCCAAGATGCAAAAGTGAGTGTTAGAAATTTTAACCAAAAATTTTGACAGCCCTAGATCAATTTATTGTTTTGGCTTTTTGTTTTTCTGTTTTTTGCAGTACTGGGGGTCAAACTGTAGACCTTGCAGGCATGGTGCCACTAAGCTAAATCTGCGGCCCAGATCAATACATTGGGTTAAATTTATGAAACAGAACTAAACTTCTTCCTTTATATTCAGTATTTTTTTTTAGTTTTATTTCTGCAGCGGAACCATGCATGTCCATGCAAATTTATTTAATTTTTCTGAATGAATAAAAATTATTTAGGAAAGAGGTGTATTTTGAAAATGTAGTTACTTGAATTTATAACTGTCACAGTCGCACTCACGTCTCACAGCGTATGGTTATCACCCACACTGCAACCTAATTAAGGAAACTGGACTTTTTGTTTCTGTTTGTTTTTGAGTGGTGGGAATTAACACACAGCAAATGGGCTTAATTTTCTAAATGAGCTTTTTCTCCCCCTCTCTAAGCCAAAAGGCTCAAATTCTGTAATGTCATTTTAGGGAACTCCTTGCTTTTACTTTACTAGCAAACAGCCAGTCATAATTAACTTTACATGATTAATCTGACTCTGTCACATTGGAACTGCTCTTCTTGCCTTTGTGTGGTCTGGCAGTCTAACTGAAATGATGATCATAAAGGCTTTCATGAAAAAAAGGCAAAGATAGGGTTAGAGCTGTAGGTGATCAATTCTGCCCTGCTTTGCCCAGGGCTTGCCCAAGTTGTTCCCCTAAACTCCCATAGCTTGGAAGCGACTGCATTCTCAGCAGCGAAGGTGGATGGTCACTCTTCTGTTGTCAAAGGTGAAAATAAAACCCTCAGGGAATATAATAGAAAAAGCACTTCTGCTCCTGTCTCCTTATGTACTAGAATGGATGCCTGTGATTCAACCCAGCCGTTACACAAGTGAAGAAGTGCTGCCTTCCATGTCTTCTGGCTGAGCTGGCTAAAGCCGAGGACCCAGTTCCTCAAGGAGAAGAGAGCAGGTGTCACAGTTCGCTCGGCCTCTGTGGCATCCAGCGAGTCTCAGGTCCCAGTTCCCTTTCGTATTCTTCTTGATGTGGAGTGTAATGATGATTCTCTTAGTCAGTACTTAATTCATGTGTAAGATAATTAGTAAACGATAAGATAAATGTTATGAAATGCTTGCGTTATACCTTTAAAAAACTATATTTTAGGGCAGTTTTGGGTTTTGAGTATGTGTGTATCTGTGTGTGTATTAAATGGGACTCCTTTTGACCTTTCTGTTAGTCTGTTTTCTGTGAAGAAAATCTTATCATTCTCATGCATACTCTTTTATTTTCTGCTACATGCTTGAATATTCAGAATTGTGTTTTTTTTTTTTTTTTTTTTGAGATAGGGTCTCGCTGTGTTGTTCAGGAGGCCGTGAGCTCACTGTGTAGTCCAGGCCAGCCTCGAACTCATCAATCCTCCTGCCTCTGCCTCCCGAGTGCTGGGATGACAGGCAGGAGCCACCATGCCCGGCCTTGTGGTATGTGGTATTGATTGCTGGTGGGCGTGAGTCCCCACGCCCAGCATTGTTGTATGTGGTTCGGGTATCGAATTCAGGACCTTGTGCTTGCTAGGCAGGTGCCAGAACCACTGAGCTAAATCTCCAGCCCACAGAACTATGTTAAATCATAGATATCAAAGGGGAATTTTTTATGTTGTCTTCAACACTGTGGGCTTGAAAACAATTAGTAGGAGTAGATTCATGGTTTTATTTATTGCTTGGATGATATTGCATTCAAAACTTCATTGAACCCTGTCCTAGGGTAATTAGGGAAGAAACTTATTTTGTTTTTACCTTATGTACAAAATGTTATTCTTGATGTTTAAAATGCCATGTATTTAAAATGAGTTTTGAGTGTATAAGTCATTTTATGCTTATTTTGGGTGTTTTGAGGAACACAAAATTTTAAGTGTTCATATTTGGGTAAGATATTTTGGTACCGCATCTTATTTTGTAAATAATCCCATGACAAGTTTAAAAGGGAACACAGTGCCACACACAGTGGTCCATGTGTGTAATCTCACTTATCCATGAAGCTGAGGGAGAAGATAGAATATCTCAAGTTCAAGGCAACCTGGGCAACTTGTAAGATGCTGTTGAAAAACTAAAAAGAGTTGTGAGTATAGCTGTAGCTCTATAGAGCACTTGTCTAGCATGTATGAGCCCCTGCTTTTAATCCCAGTGCCATAAAAAAGGCAGTATTACAGTTAGGGTGTGATATAATATGTCATAACATCATTTTTCCAATAGAGACATTCAGAAAATTTTGGACTAGCAACAATCTCAATGGCAAGTTGTTATTATTATTTC
>PVIC010052337.1:0-12146 GCA_004025085.1 Thryonomys swinderianus | reverse complement strand
CTGGCTCTGAGCTCACTATGTAGCCCAGGCAAGCCTCGAACTCAGCAATCCTCCTGCCTCTGCCTCCCGAGTGCTGGAATTACAGGCATGAGCCACCACACCCAGCACTGTGGTATGTGGTATTGATTGTTGGTGGGCGTGAATCTCCACACCCAGGATTGTATGTGGTTACCAGGGATCGAACTCAGAACCTTGCGCTTGGGAGGCAGGCGCCGGAACCACTGAGCTAACCCTCCGGCCCTGCCCCTAATGGTTTTTTTTTTTTTTCTTTTTGAGACAGGGTCTCGCTTTGTAGTTCAGGCTGGCCCTGAGCTCACTATGGTGCCCAGGCAAGCCGCCGCAAACTCAGCAATTCTCCTGTCTCTGCCTCCCGAGTGCTGGGATGACAGGCGTGAGCCACCAAGCCTGGCCACCTTCCATCTTTCTATGTTTCAAGTGATATTCTAAATGGGAAATTAGTTTGAATAATCTGTGCGTAAGATCTCAGATGATCGAGTACCTGGGGGAATTGGTATGAGGAGGGTGCTCAGATGGTATGAACAGAGTAGTAGAGGGAAAATAGTAGTTGCAAAATAGGTTCGAAGGCAAGTAATTTGTATGCACATATTGGAATATATATATTAGAAAACTAGGTCTCTGCTTAACTTAATCCACTGTTTTCATTTTATCTAAAATATGTTTTTCTGTATTGTAGGTGTCATGAGCTGGATCATGTCCCAGAATTCATAAGGCAAAATCCAAACATTTAATGTGATCGGATTTGGACATCAGCTTTCAGAGATGTTTTTAAGGTTAAATAAGGCCATCAGGATGGGTCCCTAATCCAACAGGCTTTGTGTCCTCATCATAAAAGGAACAAACACTAGAAGTCTCTTTTTTCACTAGACAGAGACATCTTTCTCTACCACCTCACAGAGGAAAAAAACCACATAAAGACACAACAAAAAGGCAGCACTAAGAAAATCTCTAGGTTTACCTTTGTGCTTTCTCTTCTTCAGAACGCACCATTTCTCAAGAAGGCTCTGCTCCCCTTCATTGAACATTTAGGGACTCAATTTCCTTAATGAAGTCACTTGATGTAACCTTTTCAAGCCCACTTTTGAGGACCGATTTGCTAGTGGGCCATGTGGTTTTCTTTACATAATGGCCAGATGGCATCGAACTCTATTTCAAGAAAAGGTGGTTGATATTCTCAAACTTTCACACTTGCTGCTGCAGAAGGTTAGCAACCAAAATACACGGTGTAGAAAAATTAACCTGCTCATTACCTCTGACGATGTTACAAGGGTTTATATGGTGTGTCATTCCAAAGGGTATGTTGCAAAGTCCACAGCATGAGCACAGCTTGACAGAGGGGTTTCTCCCAAATTCTTTTAGTACGTCCTCCGATGTTGTCCAAATCGCTACAGTGTTTTAAATGAAGAATCAGCAGAGACTGTCTTTAAAATAATGCAGCAGCCAGACCACACAGATACTGTCTTGTCAGCCACTGAGTCTTCGTCACAGGTGGGGGAAGCAGATATGGAGGGTGGTCATGGAATACTCTTATAGACAGTGGGGGTTGTTGCAGTGTAAGTTGGAAGACACTTGCAATTTCTATGTCTGTACTGGAATGTTCAGTTCTAAGCCAAAAACAACCACCCCCTATTTAAATAAATGGCATAACAATATGTCCAATAAACTTTACTTATAAGAAAACAGACACTGAGTTGTGGTTGGCCAGCCCTCACGTGAACAACAGCAGCCACAGTTATATCAACTCTCAGTTCTATATTATCACCACTACTATAATAGACATGATTCCTATCACTTAAGATATTCCCTTCAGAGTTTTATCACACTTCTCATCTTTAACCAGAGTACAACGTCAAGATAATGGCGATCATTCTCCATGCCTAGACTGTTTCCCCAGTAAATAGTAAAATGGAAATATGTCTCTCTTTTGGCAGATAGGGTTGATTTTTTTTCCTTGCCCTCTATTCTTCCTTTCATTCACCCACGGTTGCAGGGGACACTTCCGGATACACTGACAAGGTCCCACATTATTCCCCTACATCACCGCTTTCCTACTCAACACTGTCCAGGCTCACTCTAGCTTCTGGAACTTTCCAAGAATATTGTGGATCAACCTTCCCCAGGCAGTGCTCAATCCAGGAGGGACTGGAAATAGTGGGTGCGTGCAGGCTGCCTTACACTTCCATGCCCATTTTTATCATTTTGTCACAATTACTTGTTGGCAAATTTCTTTCAGTTTTTAATATTCCTATTTTGTTCATAAACCTAACTATTCAATAGTTTAAATATTTATATATTTTTATTAAATAACCTATATCACTCTACTGGCTTTAGTTTGAAAAATCATTTCTTAGTGGATTCACATGTGTTTTTCAATTTAAATTAAAAAATAACTATTGAAATATTGATGAGCATTGAAAGTAAATAAATACATCTATTGACAATTACACACTGTTATCATTTCAAACTTGCCATCTATTAATTTTATTTTCCATATTTCAGTCTTTTTTTCATTGTGAGAAATATTGATAGGTTTTCCTGATACAGATATTATAGATCATTATTTCTAGATTTTTACCTACTTTATGATAATTTTGAACTGAAGTTTTCATGCCCATAGAATTCTGTAAAGTTAAATGATGTGCAATAATTACTTCATATATTTACCTCATATTTAGTTGAATTTTTCATAACCATCCTGATATTAATAAAAGTGTGCTGATGGAGTTGGATTCTTGGCAAGAAGATATGAGTTACATGTAAGAACTATTGATCCATCAGTCTCTTGGAAATCTCTGTTATAGTGATTTAAATATTTCGAGAAGATCGTTCCTGTCCATTTACAAGGACATACTATTTAATGGTGTGCATTTTCTTCTTTGTTTAATTTCTGGCATCATTTAATATCCTTAGTTTCTTCTAATTCTGGTTAGAATTTCTTAACTATGAGTGTTTTATGGCTCCCATGAATAATTTCTAATACAGGAAGTTTTGATTTCCTCTCATATAATAATTGCCTCTAATCACTTGAGGTTGATTCTTTTATTTTAGCCTCCTCTTTTTCAATGCAAATCAAATATTAAAGTCTACTCTACCCTTTCACAAAATAAAATTGCCAGGAGGTAGTTTTTCCAGCTTTTGTCTTTCCACTTTTGTTCTTAATTTTGATGGATCACTGACAGAGTAAGCTTATTTGGGTTCATGGTTTCAAAGGTTTGAACACAAGGTTGGTTAGAAATGGCATAGCACAGGAAATCTGCTTACCTGGTGTCAGCCAGTGAGACTGGGGAAGAACTAATGAGGGAAGGGGATGGGACAGGATATACCTTTCAAAAAATGAGCATCCAGCAATCTACTTCCTCCATCTCCCAGGAGCCCACTCTGGCTTGAACATGTCAATAAATGAACCCACTGTGTCCCCCTGATCCAGTCTAGTCATGCAAGCCCCACCTCTGCACGTCGCTGCTCTGAAGCCCAAGGCCTCCACGTATGAGTCTGTGGGGGACACTTTATATTTAAACTATAACACACAGCTTGGAGTTAATGAGATGTGGTAAATTTTAAATGCATTTTGCCATCTACCAATCCCCATGCTACCACTTTGCATATGTTATTTGTTAAGTTGCTCTGGATTGGCATCATCATACCCTTTCTTCACAGTTGAGGAAACTGAGGTTCTCTAAAGTTAATTTAAGTACTTCATTAAACAATTATGATTTTAAACAACCAGATAAAACCCACTCTGATTCTAAAGATGCAGTGGTGGAAAGGACAAGCAGAATCTTTGCTGTCATATAAGAATGATCAATGTTAGCAAAGGGTGCTACAGAGGGACCGTTTGGCCTAAGCTAGGGGCACCTCGTAGTAAAGAGTTGTGGTATAGAAGGTGAGACCCAGTGGACGGGATGTAGCTAGAAGACATAGCAAAGGAGTTTCTAGCATTGTAAAAATGGAAAAGTAATTAGTCCAAGGAAGCGAAGAGAGCAGGGGTGATTTCAATGAGGTCATTCACTTACCATTTGTAGAAAGTTAGCATGCTGTTTACTTTGCACCCACTTACCTGTTCCTTGCTAAATAGTTTCTTTTTTAAAAAATTGAATTATTTATTGGCACATTTTATATACAGTTCACACTTCAACATTAGGGAATTTGTACCAGTATATGACACGAGTTAATTCTCATTTTTACCCATATCCCTACCCACCCCACAACCTCCCACCCTCTATATACATGCACTTTCTTTTTCTTTTCAAATCATATTTATTCTTTCCCCTCATTACTTTCCCCTACCACATTCCTTTTGAATAATTCCTATTTCACAAAATCTATCGTATATCCTACAACTCATTTACATCTATAGATTCTCATACCAGAGAAAAGATACAGTATTTACATATCTGTGATCTATTTATTTCACTTATTAGTGTGTCCTCAAGATGTGTACATTTGCACATAAATGAATGAAACCTATTGTTCTTTATGGCAGAGTAATACTCCATATTTTCATACAGATTAAGTTGATGTTCAATGAGTATCCAAAGCAAACTTTGATGTGAGACATGAGAATGAAAGGTAAAGGGAATAAAACATTAAAAAGGAGAGTAGCATCCTATTTTCCTTCTGGTCCCCTCCACTTACTGCCCCCCCATTCTACATCCTTGATTTGTTGCCAGGCCTCTCAAGGACTTCCAGCCCCACTACACTTAAAGCTGTCAGACCAACTGATTGGCCAAGAAATAACCCAGGAAAGGGCATCGATCTGGTTTGTATATCCCGTATCCCCATAGCACTCATGGGGGACTCCTTGATGCCCACATAAAGCCCTGTCAGACGAAGCAGTTTGAGAGACTACAAAAGCTATAGACAGAATACAAAATAGAGGGAGTAAGACAGTTAGTTCCCTAAGGAGTTGTTCTTCTGGAAGAATCGGTCTTCACTTCAGAAGGTGACAAAGAAGAGAGTTGTACCGACTCAAAACTAAGCCCACTCACAGTATTTCAGTTGTGCCACTGGGTATGATGCACACATTGAAAAATGGCCTTGCATATGCTTAATTAGAAGACAGGGTGAATCAAAGCGAATATTCCCAGGCATGTTCATACATTCACCACATAACTTTATTTTGCATAAAGAGTGAAATGTTGACATTCGTAACTTGAAGACATTTCAATGCCTTTCACACATCTCTATTCTTGTGCATCCTTACTCATCTTCTACTGAGCTTACCATTCCCTGTACAAGTATGTTACAAAAGATGCCCAGCATAAGCAACAGGTGTCATAAAGCCACCTTTGTAATGACTAGGGTCGTCTGTATCTGACTACACATTTACATCTGTTAAACTTATTTTTATCCGACCCCTGAATGGTGGGTGACTTTGTCTTGTTAAGAACAAAGGGAACATTAATGTATTTTGTCAGGTAGAACAAGGAAGGTGGTGCCCGTGGTAGTAAAGAAAGTCCTGAGCGCTTTCAGGATTATCAGACTTTAAAAAGGCAAGTGTGCTGACTGGGGAAGAGGGGACTGTATGACAGTTAGGAGAGATGAGATAGGAGAAAGAAGAAGAATCTAGAACAATAGGACATTGAAGTGAATTGGATTAACCATGTGAGGTAGGGATGTTTCTTACTTTTCCATGTCCATATTTGGCTAAAAATTTTTGAGATGCATTTCTTGGGGGTGTATTTTAGTTACTTAAATTTATATCACATACATTTAGTGATAGTTTCCCTTCTCTTTAACTGGCCTGACATGAGGACAACCAATAAATAGCATTGCCTGGTTACTTATATACTGGACAGTTAGGCTAACAATATTTAAACAATTTTTACTTGTATCCATGCATGATTTTTCCATATTCAAAGAATTCATTGCTTAAGCCATGCCAGTACCTTCATGTTTTTGTATGTGTTTGTGTGTTTGTTTGTGTGTGATTTTTAGACTGGGAAAAATAATATATATATATATATATATATATATATATATATATATACTTATTACTGATTCTAGAGAATAAAATTACTAAGAGTTTTCTGGTAGAAAGCAAACAAATAAGCAGACAGTACAAATATATAATGACTAATGGCTCTATGTTAAATATACCTGAGTTGAGAAAATAAAAATAATTACACATGGAATATAACATAAGGAAACTTCTACTAGCTGATTCAACAGACATACCCAGTTCTACTGTCACCCAGAGAAATATAATTCCACAAAATAAATAACTAATTGAATTTATGCCAGGTAGATTTCATTCCAAGCCAGGATGAAATGAATGCATTTTTATTTTTTCATTAGTTATAGAATTTTTTTCTTTGTTTGCAGAGGAATTGAGGGAAATAATACTTTCTTTATAAGCTGAGACCTAAAGGTTCCTTTTCTCTTCCCTGCATAATAATTAAAGTTGTATAAAAATGCAAGTGAAAGAGAGCTACTGCCTTTGAAGACTTGGATAATACGAATAAATCAGGGATTTCCTAGCAACACCCTATTCCTTTAAAATAGCAACACCCACCCATCTGACCCGGATGTAATTCATCATATTACTTACAAAAGGTCACCGTACTTCCTCATCTTCAGAGCAGAGGAAAAGACAGGCAACCAGACGAAATGGGTCCTGGAATTCACTGGCATCCCTATAATTTTTTTAAACTCCACAGGAGAAGTAAATTTCCATGTTCATTCAGGCAGAAAATCGAAAGTAAAATGTGGATGTGCAGCGTAACTTGTATTACATGATTAGCTTTATCAGTGTATCACACAGATATACATATGTTCCATTTTTGTCAGCATAAACCTTCTGAAAAGTGAAAATTTTAATTTTTTGCCAGGCACTGCTATAATCTCAGGATCCCTGAGTCGCTTTTTGAAGTCAGTGGGGACTATACACAAACAGATCTCTGGAAATCCTGGAGATGTTTTTGTTTGCATTGTGGAAAACAACAGACATCCTTCTAATGCTTGTATTCATTACTGCACTAATGTATTGCTGGGAAGAAAGACATTAAGCAACTGCTTTGATCAAAACGCACATGGGCTGCAGAAATTATGGAATAAACTCAACAAGAGTTTCTTTTGATTTATTCATTGCACATGTGCTGAGCATTAAATTTTTTTTAACCCAAATGGCATTTATACTGCAATTTGGATGCATTTATTTGTAGGATAATAGTGCACTCTGCAGGATTTCATTTCTAAATGCAAGATGTGTTAATTATGCCTCTGAGAGAAAAAGAAAAAAAGAGAGAACACACAATCAGAAGGTCATGTGTGGAGTGGCAGCCAGTAATGCTTAACACGGTTAACCTGGAGGGGAAAAAATCCCTAATTTAAAGAAGGAGGAAGAGAAGAAAGAGTTGTCTTAACGACAAAGTACCTTAAGTTATGTACATTAGGAATTTGTGTTGGAGAGACAGATTCTGTTCTGTAGGAAGAGAATTATCAATGACTAACTGCATTAGCCAAAAAGTCAGGTACAGCTCAGTGCAGGGCTTTCAAAGAAATTGCATCCCGAGCTTCAACTGTGATTGGTTAGCTTGATCAGTTAGTCCTCTCTGCCAGAGCCGTGAGACAGGAGATTGGGAGCAGCACCGTGAGAGCCACACGATTGCCGACTCCCGTGCACTGGAAAGACTGGCCAGAGGATCTGTGCCCGAGTGCCAGTCTTCAACTTCCAGATGTGTGACTGAGGCCTTGGGAAACTCCAGCCCTTGTGGAGCCCTCTTGTAACAGCAGCCAGGAGAAGATCCACCCCACCGCTAACCTCTCAAATTATGAGAGGTAATAACGTGTCACTGTGTCATGGCACTGAACTGTGCTGTATTTCATTATATTGCAATAGAGAACTAACACAAGGAGAACGCCTACCTCGTAGGATTGGAATGAGAACTGAATAATATGCATTAGAGAAAAATTAAAAGAATAAGGAACTCCGTAAGGTTAGATTTTCTTATGAGCTTCTTTTTCTATACATTTCACCATGGCTTGGAATGAAATCTACCTGGCATAAATTCAATGAGTTATTTATTTTGTGGAAGTATATTTCTCTAGGTGACAGTAGAACTGGGCATGTCTGTCGAATCAGCTAGTGGAAGTTTACTTATGTGATTTTATTTTTATACATGAAAAACTGAATGAATTATTCATGTTTAATTATGATACAGTATGGCACAAACATTAAAAGCTAGAGTAAAATCTCTGAGCTTTATCTGCTAAGTGGTTCCATAATTGTACTTGTCTAATAGGACTGTTGTGTGAACTAAAGAAAAGATATATGTATCAATTAGCACAGTGGCTGGACAATAGCGAGCACTTGAGTGAAGTGGTACCTGGAGATTTTAGTGAACTTTTCCATTTGAAAGGATCAAATTAATTCCTCTGGTGACAATTATCACTGAGCAGAGATTCAGTGGATCCTAAGGTCAGCCCCTGGCTTCATTTTGCCCAAGGACGCAGGGAAGCTTAAGAAAGTGTGATGGTTTGCAGGTCAGAGGTCACATCGCATGAAAGTGAAATGCCAACATCATATACTACGGTCAGTGACCAGATGGTGCGACAGGCAGACATGGCAGAACTGTTTTTTCTAGAGTATGGCCGCGACTCAAGGGCTGCAGCTTCAGTGGGTAAGAAAACAACAGATGGAGAAAAGATGTTAAAGGAAAGGGTATTATCGATCAGTGAGTTACCACATCTGAAGTAGAACAAAGGCTTTTTCACGCCATGCCTTCTTCCCCAGCATAAGTCTGATCACCTGCTCCTAAGAGAAAGTCACCACTGGGCCCCGTGTTAGTCCAGTGGTCCAACAACTCTTTGTGTACAGGACAGAAATAAATTTGATTGCAAAGTTTCCATCAGAGAAACACAGGTAATGCTGGAAAGAAATACAGAGACGCCTGGGAGAGCCATCAAACTGTGACAGAAATCTGACTCTAAGGGAAAGAGAGGCAGAGAAAGAGGGGGAGCACTTGACGTAATCTCACTCCAGCAAAAGTTTTCAAGGTCTTCAGGGAGTCCTCGGGCTGCAGTGGTCCACCAGGGAAACCCCACATACCCAGGCATGGCTCTGCATCAGTATCCATGCCAAACTGAGCCATTCGCTGAAGGCAGCTTGTAGAGAGCGTAGCTTCAGTACAAACCCAGCAAGAGATTTCAGAGCACAAAAAGATTTTTGGATCTCCGTTCCAGTTGCATTTCTCCTATTTGGATGTCTGAGTGTGGCATCCTCATGGCTGCCACCAGACTACCAGAGAAAACTGGATTGAATAGGTGCTCTGTCCACTGGAAGGTCATTGCTATTCTGGCAAAGTTAACCAGTGTGTTTTTGTTATGAATAAAAGGACGATAAAGCCACTGTGAGACTTGTTCTCAGGCTCCCCGATAGAGAGGAGGTATCTGAAAATAGTACTAGTTGATTTCTGTCCTGAAATATTGGGTTGTCCCAGGTGACACCTCTTTTTATGTAATTGATAGACAGAGATCCCACCGGCATGGGTTGAGAGCAGGGTGTCTCAAAGGTATCCAGAAAATTCAAATAGGTTCTCAACATATCTGCTATCAAGAAAAACTGCTTCTCTGTAGAGAGACAGGCAAAGAAGCTGAACAGAGGGCCGGAGGATTAGCTCAGTGGTTCTGGCGCCTGCCTTGCAAGTGCAAGGTCCTGAGTTCGATCCCCGGAAACCACATACAACACTGGGCGTGGAGACTCACGCCCACCAGCAATCAGTACCACATACCACAGTGCCGGGCGTGGTGGCTCACGCCTGTTATCCCAGCACTCGGGAGGCAGAGGCAGGAGGATTGCTGAGTTCAAGGCTTGCCTGGGCTACATAGTGAGCTCAGAGCCAGCCCGAACTACAAGGCAAGACCCGGTCTCAAAAAAAAAAAAAAAAAAGAAGAAGAAACTGAACAGATGTTTGAAATCAAAGTAACTTTATCATCATTCGTATTTCAAAGACTGCTGTTTCATTATGATATGTATGTGGATTTATAGTGCTGTAAGCAACCGAGTTATTAAGTTCCTCCAATGAAATTATATAATTATATAGCATTTTAATATTTACTACAAACCCGTGTATGTCAGACGCGTTTCTCCACGTGTGTCATTTTCTCTTGTGTTTTCGCGTTTTGTTTTTATATTCTCCTTATACTCCAAAGAATAAATTTTGTGACAAGATAAAAGTTGTTGAAAGCACACATGCTCATTTTCACAGTATGCTGTCCTAGTACCACCAAGTCAGACATTCCATTTCTGTAAGAATTTATCAAGAACTCTTACGCATTCAGGCCCTTCCTCAGCCCCAGCACTAAGAAGCCCAAACCAGTCGACATCCTCAGGAAATTTCCAGTAGTTCTGAGAACCTCTGATCATCTCCTGAATGCTCACAAACTATCGTACAGGTGGTTCACTGTGCAAAGGGCCCGTCCAAGGACGGTGCGCTCTGTTCCTCAGGCTCTGGAAGCTGACGCAGAATTGTCTTCCCAGAGAAAAGGGTTCGTTTTCCTAAGTAGCACAAGGGTGTCGCAGGACTCACGGTTCCCTGAAACTAGCCCTGAACCCTAAGTGTGCTCCGTGTGTGGCACCGACTGGCAGCAGTAGCTCAGTAGTGAGCAAACTAATTACATATCTGCAAACGAAGGCAATATTCTATTGTCCAAATATAAGGCACAGAAAATAGTTTCTCTTACAGATCAGAACACGGAGAGACTGCCACCGGCTGTACCATCCGTGGAAGATTATCTCGGTAGCAGAATCAATTCTCAAATATACACATGGGTGATTCACAATCGAGGTAATTGAAAAGGTCAGAACAAACAACATTGCAGGCTTCGAGTGGAAATTGGATGATGTCTGTAACTCGGGAAAATTATGTTGTAATACATTTTGCTCATAATCATATTCAAACAGGTCTGTGCAGCCGCAATATTCATTGACTCGGTGCCAGAAAGCCGTGCCCTAGATTAGGAAGATAAAACCTAACTGGGAACAAACACTGCTTAAAAATCAATCTACCAGAGGAGTAAGTCTCTGCCTAATGATCGTGTATAATAAAATGGGAAGGGAAAATATATCCCCAGAACTACAGGGGAAGGCTGGCTGGCCAAATGGAAAAATCTTTCCAAAGAGAAGCAGGTGGAATTGGAGATTCAATGGGGGTCTCTTTAGAGAGATTTGAAACAGCCAAGCGCTGGGTGTGACCCTAACAATGTTGGCAAAGATGATAAACTAGCCCTCATGTTGAGGTGTCCACGGTGAAATCAAATCCAGTGGAAGTGACTGTTAGCTTTTATTGTTGAGGATGAACAGAGACCTTCATGGGGATAGGAGATGAAGGGTCTTTAAATGATAGCTTGTTACCTAATGAAGGTGAAAAAACCTTTTTCCCTACCCTCCCTTACCAATGAGGATAAAATGTACCCATTTTATGCCCCTATTCTTATCATAAGGGCCAGCTGACTGTGACACCTGTGGGTACATGATGTTTCCAAGGAACAGAGTAACCACTGTTGCATTTCTTATGCAAAGAGGGAAAAATGTTTCTCTGAAATACCATTCTTGGGTTAGAGATTTAGCTCAGTGGTTCCGGCACCTGCCTGGCAAGCGCAAGGTCCCTGGTTCAATCCCTGGTTACACATATAACAATATTGGGCGTGATGGCCACGCCCACCAGCACTTAGTACCACATACCACAGTGCCGGGCGTGGCGGCTCACGCCTGTAACCCCAGCACTCAGGAGGCAGAGGCAGGAGGACTGCTGAGTTACAGGCTTGCCTGGGCTATGTAGCGAGCTCAGGGCCAGACTGAACTACAAGATGAGACCTTGTCTCAAAAAAAAAAAAAAAAAAACACAGAAGTCCCATTTGATAGAAAATTACCAAACCTTGCAATTGCCCTAAAAGCTGGCCTGTTTGCTTATTTTTAGTTTATTGTATTTTATTTTTTAAAGTGAGAATAGAACCCAGAGCCTCTGATTTCCAGCTTACACACACACACACACAGACACACAGACACACACACACGGTCTCCCTAAATCACTAAATTGTCCGGGCTAGGCGGAAGCTTGCAATCTCTTTGCCTCATCCCTCCAGAGCGCTGGGTTACAGCTCTGGTTCCCATGACGATGGGCCCGGTC
>PVIC010052336.1:0-12206 GCA_004025085.1 Thryonomys swinderianus | reverse complement strand
TTACCAAGATTTGGAATGAATGCATTGCAAGTCTTACATACAGTGAAATATTAAAATGAAGTTAGACATTAGAGTCTGTGAAAACCAAGAACTTACCATCTGATACTTTGTGTTCACAGTTGAGCAAATCTTTGCAGATTCGTGCTGGGTTATCTCGTGTGCCAAGAGGATTTCTGATGCTGTGCAGTAAATTGCTAAGGTAATTCAGAGTTTTGAATATCTCTGCACTGTGGTCAATTAAAGTCACTTCAGTATTCTGGTACCTCTGTTAAGTCATCATAAGAACCAAATAAGCAATCAAATCCTAATGACTGTCATGGATCAGGACAGAAGGAAAAAGTGTTCTTAATTGTGAGTTGGGAGCAGAATAAAGAGAATAGTTTATAATGAAGCACAGGCATTTGATCCTATTTATTTGATCCTCAATAAGAGATTAAATTCACACCGGAAAGTTTAGTTTTCAAGCTGATAGAAGTCTTAAAGAACTATTATGCATACTGTTTAATGCTTTTTAAAGCACACATATAATAAAGCTTAAATAAGATAAATGAATAGTCTTCATAAATAGGTCCCATCTAAAGAATATTATTCTTTATTTCAAAGAAAAAATTCTTTTAACTATTTAACTATAAATAAGTCCTTTAACAATATTATAATTTTGTTTTAAATATTTTCCTTATGAAATGCCTATGCATATATTTCTGTTTAATTATACTTTGTTCTTAAAAATGGTTTCATATTTTCAATCTGTTTTAAATACAATCTTTGAGATAATGCCACATTTTGGTCTTTGAAAATTCCTCTGTTTAATTTGTGTTATATTGAGATTGCCAATATAAATAAAGCCAGATATATTACCTCCATCTGTAGGGCAGTATTTGATTCAATCAAGGCTTGAATAGCAGCATTGATATCCATTTGTTTCTGTGTAAAACAAAACCAGTTGAGACCAACAATAAGATCAACACTGAGTACTCTGAAGACTGTACATTCTGAAAGCACTGCTATTAAAGTATACTAGGTTTATCTGAAGGAGGTTTGTAATTCTGAAGGTTAGACAGAGCTTGCAAATACTACCTGGTTACCTAAAAGGACCATATGCTACCTTCATCTGGATCTCCACTGGTCTCCTAATTAAAATAGGACAAAAGTCTAGAGTCTTCAAATGAAAAACTATTTGTGCATGTTGTACAAACACACACACACACACACACCATTACTTAATATAGAAAAATGAAATATGATCCTCTCACTTAATAAATTGTAAAGTGAAGAATAAATAACTGTAGTAATTTTTAAGTTAAATCCTTGGAAGGAAAACAGAACAAAATACTACTGTCCTGAGGTAGTCACCACATTAGTTTAATCTGATACTTCTGCGGTCTTAAAAACAATTTCTGAAGTTGGAAAATGTATCATTAGTCCCAAAAGAAATAATACAGCATGAATCCAATCTGTTCTTGCATTTAATAAAAGATATTTTTAGAGAAAAACTCAGCATAACCATTAGTAAGAGTCTTTTTGTGATTTTTTTAAAAAATAAGTTTGGAAACTAAGAAGCATGAGTTGAAAGAAGGTTCTTGGAAATGAAAAGAGGCTTCTGTATAAGTAAACCAAGCAATCTAATTTCCTTCAGAATGGTTGTACTGCTAAGACTTGGAAGTCCATACAATAGACAGTATTTTCAACCGATCTCTCATAACTCATGGTTGGTAATCTGAAAAACTATTTAAAATGATGGGACAATCAATAAAATGCACTTTCCTTCACCTCGACATGTGTTTTTCATATTGGAAAAAATCAACTCAT
Organism: Thryonomys swinderianus; assembly: GCA_004025085.1. NCBI lineage: Eukaryota > Metazoa > Chordata > Mammalia > Rodentia > Thryonomyidae > Thryonomys > Thryonomys swinderianus. The sequence continues at coordinate 10,397 of PVIC010052336.1, read as the reverse complement.
TCTGTATACACATACATTGCCAAATACTATGATATATATTGAGGATAAAATGTCCTTGTGAAGCTAAAGTTTAGAGGAGAGACAGGCATTAATAAAATCACTCCAAAATACATGGTGATATGTGCCATGAAAGAAAAATACATGTGCTTATAAGTAAAATTAGGTACTTAATCAAATTTGGACAAGTTAAGAGCTTCGAAGGGCTAAATCAGGGAAGGGTTGCCTGAAAGTGAGTTAAGGTAAAACCTGAAGTATAAGTAAGAATTGTTAGGGGGAAACGCTAACAGAGCTATTTTAGCAGAAGTAACAATAATGCAGAGAGGCCATGAGCTGTGACTTATTCAAGAAGCAGAAAGGGTTAACCCAGAATGTTCTCTGCAAATTAAATAATTCTCATCATCTTGCTCATGGAAATGAGGAAATTTTGTATAGGGGCCACACACAAGTGTTGGCACTAAACATGGAGTGGAGACAGGAGTGGAGCACCAAACAACAGTCACTTCTATATTCTACCCAGTTCCTTGTTGGTGATTAAGACTGTTAATTACAACATTTAGCTTAGTGGTTCTCAACCTTTTCAGAGTCAGAATCAGAAGATTTGGGACTTTTATATTATTAAATGCCTTGAAGATCTTTTGGCTTGTGAGTTATACTATACGGTACTGTACAATGGAAGAAATATAAATGTAAAATTTAAAGCTGTGTGAAGTGCTGACAATAACAATTAGTTCATTGTATTTTAATACAAAGAATTATTTTTATGAAAAACAACTTTTTCAAAAAGTACAAGAAGGGTGGCTTTGTACTGTTACATATCTATTAAATGTCCTGATTGATAAATTCTTATATTTGCTTCTCTCTTAAAGCAGTTATGATATGTTACTTTATTTTTTGCAGAGCTAGGATTAAATCCTAGGCCTTCTGTATGCTAGGCAAATGCTCTGGTAATATTAGCTGAAATATATAAAGAAGGCTTTACCTTCTAGAGATAAGCACTTAAAAAAAAGAGAAGTATGGGGCCGGAGATTAGCTCAGTGGTTCTGGCGCCTGCCTCGCAAGCACAAGGTCCTGAGTTCAATCCTCAGTAACCACATACAATGCTGGGCGTGGCGACTCACACCCACCAGCAATCAATACTACATACCACAGTGCTGGGCGTGGTGGCTCACGCCTGTAATCCCAGCACTCTGGAGGCAGAGACAGGAGGATTGCTGAGTTCGAGGCTTGCCTGGACTACATAGTGAGCTCAGAGCCAGCCTGAACTACAAAGTGAGACACTGTCTCAAAAAAAAAGTATTTTAATAGCCTTTTCAGATAATTAGTAGGTATCCCTTGACAATTATTACAAAATCTGAGAAATGTAAATTGATTTTTTTTCTGGTGCTAAGGATTGAACCCAAGGTGTTTTGGGTGGTAAGCAGGCGTGCTACTGCTGAGCTACACCCAACGACATGCAGTTTTTTAAAGGTCAGTTTGCAGAATGCAAACTAGAATCATATCAATAAACTTTCTGAACACATTTATATTAAAATATATTGATCTGTTTTAAGCTTTAATAACATCATTTATCGATGCATGATTCAGTTAAAATATTGGTTCTTGGAATTACACAATCTTCCAAACCCTGATACATTTCATTGTTTAATATAAAAATAACATTAATTTTGATATCACTTCTAATATCAGAGAATACTGTCAAATTCATCATGCTAGATATACGTTTTCTTCAATTCTTATTTTTGCTTGAAAACTTGAAGTTCATCACTTGCTTCAAGTTTGTTTGTGGTTTTCCTTGACATGCAGATTTTTTTATATTCAAAGTTCTATTTATTTCCAGTACTGAAATCAACATGACAATCCATTGATTTTTAAGTCTAGTACAATCTTTTGCACAATGCAATGACCAATACTTTTTTAAAAACTATGTTACTATTAACAATGAAAGGTAGTTCTTGAGATTCACAGGTTTTGTTTGCATTTGAAACAACATTGAGTGTTAGGCCCAGAAACACATACTAGAGATTGAGGCACATACTTGATGGAAAAGGGCTTCAAGAGAACAATAGCTAAAGAACAGAGTCCTCAAATACTGAGTTACAAAGCAAATATGGGTTTTCCAAAGCATTCCAGAAATCTAGAGCTTACTGAGGCATGGAATAGTTTGAGACAGTCTGCGTTCAAGCCCTTGTAATTACAAACTTCGATGTTTCTGGATTCTTGGTTTGAACCTCCCCTTTCCTAGACAAACTTCTGGCCAAGGGTAGGAAGCTCTCTCCACATACCATGTGAATAGACCTATGCCTCCTGATTTTCCTCCTTTGACTCTATTGCTAAGCTACTGTCACTAATACAGCAGGGCTTCCGTTCCAACAGAGGATTACTACCTAATAGATCAATTTCTCTGGTTTGAATTTTCATTTCATAAATACACTGATACTCACCAGGGACAACTTTAAATATATCTAACTTCTTTGATTTTTATCCTCCTACATAATTCTGCTGGGCTACAAAATCTGAAACTCACAAAATGATAGCAGCATTGGTCAGAAGGTATCAGTTTTAATGTAAGAGCTTTCTTTCTAAAGTTCATAGGTCACAACTGTTCATCTGCTATGGCTTTTTTTCTTTCTCTTTTCTCACCAGTTATTTATTTCAGAATTCAATCTTCCAATCTACATTGGGAACATGAATTTTTTTTTTTTGAGACATGGTCTCACTTTGTAGTTCTGGCTGGCCCCTGACTCACTATGTAGCCCAGGCCAGCCTCGAACTTACTGCAATCCTCTTGCCTCTGCCACCCAAGTGCTGGGATGACAGGCGTAAGTCACCATGCCCACCACTGTGGTATGTGGTACTGATTGCTGGTGGGCATGAGTCACTGAGTCCAGTATTGTTGTATGTGGTACCGGGGATCGAACTTGGGACCTTATGCTTGCCAGGCAGATGCTGGAACCACTGTGCTAAATCCCTGGCCCAGGTGCATGAATTTTTTGACTAATGCATTTCTGGTAGTTTCATCAATTTTTTGAAAATCTAAGTCATCTTGTTGGGGCTAAATTGGGGTGTCTGTTAGCCAAAAGGGAAGAAGTACCTTTCATTTCATCACCATTTTGTAGGATTGTATAACTGTTGATAGATCCAAGTTAAACTTTTTCATTAGTGGTCAGTAATCTTTTTTTTTTTTTTTTTTGCTTTTGAGACAGGGTCTCGTTTTGTAGTTCAGGCTGGCCCTGAGCTCACTATGGTGCCCAGGCAAGCCACTGCAAACTCAGCAATCCTCCTGTCTCTGCCTCCCAAGTGCTTGGATTACAGGTATGAGCCACCACGCCCGGCATTGTGGTATGTGGTGTTGATTGTTGGTGGGCGTGTCTCCATGCCCAGTGTTATATGTGGTTACCGGGGATTGAACTCAGGACCTTGCACTTGCGAGGCTGGCGCCGGAACCACTGAGCTAACCCTCTGGCCCTAGTGGTCAGTAATATTAATGGCAGCTCCCACCTCTGGTGAAGATAGTTTTTCTTTTTCTTCCTTATTAGCCTGTGCTTCTGCATCTTCTTCTGGAGTGCTACACATATTTCAAAATCAGAACTCTCACTTACTACAACTTCTTCAAAATCCTGGGTGGTACCTACAAATATTTTTTTTGGACCATGTTTTCATTTTCTCTGATCTCTTCCTTCACATACTTATCTTCAGGCACATCTGGAGTTCTCTTATTCTGTTGTTCCTCTTTGGAAAGTGATTTTGCCTAGCCTATTGTCCAGGTAACTTTAGTGCTTTTTTAAAAGTTTGCATCGTCTCTGAGTGTGGTGGTGCACACTTGCAATCCCAGCATTTGGGAGGCTGAGGCGCAAGCCTTGCCATGAGTTTAGAGGCCAGCCTGTGCTACACAGTGAGTTTAAGGCCAGCCTAAATACAGGATCTCAAAAATGCCCCAGAAATTGGCACGGTAAGTAAAATGTGCAAAGAGCAAATGAACGAACTCAGGAGAGCAAGGTTGAAGAGAAAGTGGTGCAGTTTTATCCCAGTGTCAACAAGGAGGGGGTGCTCAAACGATATCAGATGAAAGTGGGACCAAACAGAAGGCAGCCCCCCAACATGACAGACTTCATACATTTTCAGGAAAATCTTTGCTAAATACTCAAATGGATTCCTTGATAGAAGTGTCTAGTTTGCAACTGAAACAATTGCAGAAATCTTTTATATGAGACATCATATTTTTTCAATTAAATTGTACATAATATATCAAAAGTATATAAGCAAGATTAGAGACTTAGGAACAGTCAACAAAAATGGTGGAGCAATGACCTGGAATTCCCTCTTCTATAAAAACAATAAGAAAATTTACAAAAATTGTGATTAACTTTTTCGTAATTATGGACATTGTCAAAATACTAGAAGCCATCTGGGGAGCATTCATTTAAGAAAAAGCTGAATCTGTAAAAGCAGTGAGTTTGTGGAATTTTAACTTGCTCTATTCTCTGTTGTCCAGCCTCCATGCCAGTTCTTCCAGTTCTGCAGTAGCCTTGAAAACTGGTACAGAAAATTCATCAGGTGGTAGGGAAGGGTCAGGGTTTTGTTCTAACCTCCTGTACTAAACCTCAAAGACCAGAAGAAACCAGAACAAAGTCTGTGCTATGTGCATGTACAATAAAACTGAACTTTGAAATGGTCCATTTTTCTACAAAATAAGCGATTTCAATCTACCTGAGCCCCAGAATATTAAGAAAATCTTCTCTGTATTAGCCCTACTTGGAAAGTAACTTAAAAATGGCCGGCCCACTATTTTTAGTTTCTGCTTTTTTTTTTTTTTTTTGGTGGATTGAATCCTGGGGATTGAACTCAGGACCTTGTGCTTGACAGGCAGATGTGCAGCACCATTTAGTAACATCCCTGGAGCAGTTTCTTCATCCCTTTTCTACCTGTAAAGAAACCTCTTCCCAGCTTCACTCTGTTTTACAGAGTGAAAAGTCCTGTTTTAGAGTTGCACATGAGTCGATTAGCCTACAGACACAGTAAAAACCTGGTAGATACAGGAGGAAGCAACTGGATAGGAGTTACTTTAAAGCTTCATTTCAGGACACCAACATTGTTGGATTTTTCTCAAAGTTCTATGGAAGATAGTGCTTGTAAAGATGTCTTTATTTTACCTGCCTCAGAAGTCATCTGATGCAGAAAGCTTTTATCTTAGGATCATTTTTCAACAATATGTAGTGGGAATTGTCTAACTGTGGTTACCTGCAGCAGTAGAAAGCAGGTAAAGCAAGCATTAGGTTAACAAAAAAGCTTACAAAGAAAGGCTAGGAAAGGATGGCTGTAGAGGCTTTGAATAGCCCTGACATATGCCTGGGAATCTGAAAATTCTTGTCAGTGCTTGCTCAGGAAACCTGAGAAGGCCATCAGCAATCTCTGGGTGATGCTGAAGCTCTGTAGCATTAGGGAGTGAAGGCTGAGGCTCAGTTGTCAGCTGCCTGTTTGAGCACTGTAAAATACCCCGTTTGCACAGAACTCCTTGGGAAAATGATGGGCTTATTGGTTTTGGCTTTTAAGAAAATATCTTGGGAATCCTCTAAAGGAAATTAGTTGGCCACTGAGTTACTGAACAGACTTCAGTGTGCACACATGTCAGAAAATATGGACTTGTTTAATTGAGAAAAATAACTAAACAAGCAATTAACGACGAATAGGAATAGCAAATTCAGACTGGGGCAAGAGTCCAATTTCTGCAGATTCACACTGTGCTTAAATTTTTCAGTTTTCAACAAAAATATAATTGGCCCTCTGTATCTGTGAGTTTTGTATCTGCAAATTCAACCATCTGTGGATTGAAAATACTTGAAAAAATTATGCTCTACTGAATAACTATGGATATTTTTCTTGTCATTTTGTAAGTAATGCAATATAACAAATCTTTACATAGCATTAACATTGTATAATATAATTTAAGTAATCTAGAGATATTTTAAAATGTGTGGGAGACTGTACTTGGGAAAATATGTTTAAATTGTATGCAAATACTAAGAGACTTGAGCACCCATGGAATTTTTTGGTCTCATGGGGTTTGCAGAACCAATCCCTTGTGTATACCAAGGGATAGCTTTATTATAAGACATGCAAAGAGCCAGGGATTTAGCTCAGTGGCACTGTGCATGTCTCACAAGCTCAAGTCCTGAGTTCAATCCCTGGTACCAAAAAATGAAAGACATGCAAAGAAACATGAAATGTTGGCCTAAATAGGGGCAAAAAGTAACCAATAGAAACTGTTCCTGAGGACAATCAGTTGCTGAACTGAACAAAGATTTTAAGTTAGCTATTTTAGATATGTTCAAAGAATTAAAGAAATCAGTTTCTATAGAATTAAAGTATGAAAAAATGTGTTGTAACAAATAGAAAATGCCAATACATAAACACAAATTACAGAAAACAACTAGGTAGAAATTTTGGAGTTGAAAACACAGTAACAAATGAAAATTTAGTAGACAGGGTTAATAAAATTAAATAAGCAAAAGAAAGAATCAGTAGACAGGAAGCTTATTGAAATTATGTAGTCTGAGGACAGTGAAAAAAATAAGGAAAATGAAGAAAATAATTGAGGAATAAGGAAAAATGAGCTGAAATTTAGAGACCTGTAGGACACTGTCAAGCATTTAAACATATGCATAACAGGAATCTCCAAAGGGAAAGAGATGAAATAGGGACACGAAAATATTTGAGGAAATAATAGCTAAAAACACTTGATGAAAAGAATAATTTATACATTTAAAAACTCCATGAACTTCTTTAGATGTATGAAGAAACATATTGTTAATGTTTAAATTTTTAAAAATTTATCAGTAAAGGACATGTTGACATAAACCCCTCACCATATATTACCCTCTTGCTTTGAACACATCCATCATTCTTGTTACTCCCTGAAGCACTTTTGGATGTCCTCACTTGTATTTTTAGCGTATCATTGTGGTTGCCTTAGTATCATCAATCAATTGAAAACATTTACCTTTCATGGTCCTACTGATTTTAGGGAACAATCTGAGAAGGAATAGTGCTAGATATGATGAATAAAGTGGATGAGGAGACACCATAATATTTTTATTTGATGGAAACTGCTGTAGCAGAAGTTATGTGTGACAAAGTATGTTGTCATATAATGGAAGATGAGGCCCTTTGCTCATTTCTATGTGCATCATTTCTTAAATGTTCTAATGAGCCCTCGCAATATTCAGAGTTCATCATAGGATTCATGGGTGCAAATTCAGTTTAAACAATCCCATCAGGGTCAAAAAACAATCCAACATTACCTTGATGTTGAACTTTTTTTTTACTCATGAGACCTGGGTGATTTCTATTGAAAACACTGATCCTTGGTGTCAGATCATAAATACAGACCTCAGTTTCATCTCCCAGGATGATGTTTCTCAAGAACCTGGAATCAAGGTCAGCGTGGTGGCTCACAGCTATAATCCCTGCACTTGGGAGGCAAAGGCAGGAGGATTGCTGTGAGTTTGAGGCTCGCCTGGGCTACATAGTGAGTTCAGGGTCACCCTGAACTACAAGGCGAGGTCCTGTCTGAGCAGAATATGGGATAACATATTTAGTGTTGAAGGAAAAGAGTGCCAGTCAATGATTCTTAATCCAGTGAACTGTTCTTCAAAAATGAAGCAAATTTAAGATACTTTCATATGAATACAACCTGAGAGAATGTATCATTAGCATTACTACCATGAAAGTTATTTGAGCTGAAATTAACACTACATAGAGACATGAATTCACACAAAAACGTGATGACTGGTAAAAATAATTGCTTATATATGGATAAATGTAAAAGGTAACTTTGATGTCACATGGCCAAAAAATGTTTAAAATGCAAAAAGTTGGAGATATCACAACTTAACCAAACCAGTTTCCAACTGTCATAAAGACAGACACATTATAGAACAAAGTAAGCCAGGTATGGTGGTGCACACCTGGCATCCCCACTAACCCGGGTGGCTGAGGCAGGAGGATCACAAGTTTAAGGAAGACTAGGCAACTTAATGAGACCCTATCTTAAATAAGAGCTGGATAATGTAACTCATTTGTAGGGTGATTTCCTACCATGTGTAAGTTCTGGTTTAATGCCTGGTAAAGAAAAAAAAATGAAAATAGACCAAAGGAATAGAATAGAGTCTAGAAATAAGCCTCACATTTATGATCAAATAATTTTTAACAAGAGTACTAATAATATTCAATGAGGAAGGGACAATCTTTTCAACAAATGGTACTATGAGTACTAGATAGCCATATGTAAAAGAATGAAGATGGCTTTTGTATACTGTACCGAATTAGCAAAAATGGACTTAAAATGGATCAAAGACCTAAAGATAAGAGCTAAAACTATAACGCTACTAGAAGAAAACAGGAGAAAAGCCTCACAATATTGAACTTTATGGCAATCACGACAGTGGTTTCTTGAAATGACATCAAAAGCACAATCAATGGGAAAAATAGATAAATTTGACTAGTAAAATATTTTTAAAGCTATACATCAAAGGACATCATCAAGAAAATGAAAAGTTAACCCATTAAATGGGAGAGAATGTTTTTGAATCACATATCTTGTAAGGAATAAATATTTAGAATCTATAAAAAACTCCTGGGCCAGAAGATTTAGCTCAGTGGTTCTGGCACCTGCCTAGCAAGCACAGGGTCCATGGTTCAATCCCCAGTAACCACATACCACAATACTGGAGATGGTGACTCATACCCACTAGCAATCAGTACCACGTACCACAAGAATGCCAGGGATGGTGGCTCAGGCCTGTAATCCCAGCACTCAGAAGGCAGAGGCAGGAGGATTGCTTAGTTCAAGGCTTGCCTGGGCTACATAGTGAGCTCAGCGCCAGGCTGAACTACAAAGTGAGACCCTATCTCAAAAACAAAGAAAGAAAGAAAGGAAAGAAAGAAACTCCTGTAAACTTAACAACAAAAAATAAAGCAACCCATCTAAAAACAATGGGGGTGTTTGGGAATTGGAGCTCAGTAGTTGAACGCTTGCCTAACATGAATAAGGCCCCAGGTTTCATCCCCAGCACCACAAAATAACAAAAACAAACAGCAACAACAGAAGCTCAAAGGACACAAACACACCTCTCCAAAGAAGATATATAAATGGCCAATAAACACATAAAAATATGCTCAACATCATAAACTGTTAAGAAATGCAAATCAAGACCACAGTGAGATATATAAATAGTATTTAGATGTATGGCTGATGGAAAAAATACAAAACACAATAATAAGTGTTGGTGAGGATGTGGACAAATTAGAACACCGGTGCACTGCTGATAGGAGTGTGAAGTTTAGTAAGATGCAATAGAAAACAATATGGCAGTTTCACAAAATTTTGTTGGTTTTGCTTAGTTTTTGGTAGTTTTTTTTTTTTTTTTTTTTTGAGACAGGGTCTCACTTTGTAGTTCAGGCTGGCCCTGAGCTCACTATGTAGCGCAGGCAAGCCTTGAACTCAGGAATCCTCCTGTCTCTGTCTCCTGAGTGCTAAGATTACAGGCGTGAGCCACCACGCTTGGCACTGTGGTATGTGATATTGATTGCTGGTGGGCGTGAGTTACCATGCCCAGCATTGTATGTGGTTACCAGACTTTGCACTTGCGAGGCAGGCGCTGGAACCAGAGTTAAATCTCCAGCCCAGTTTTTGGTAGTTTTTGATAAGGATTGAACCCAGGGCCTTGCTCATGCTAGCAGTTCATCTGTCAGTGAGCTAGATCTCCAGTTTCTAAAATTTAAATATAGAATTACCATATAATTCAATAATTTCATTGCCAAGTCTATACTCAAGCAAGTTGAAAGCTGAGAAAGTATAAGCAACATATATATCCATCTGGATAACAAAATAAACAAAACACTTTCAATTGACTGTTATTCAGCTAATGAAATTTAATGTGTGCATAAACCTAGATGAATCTTGAAGACATGCTAAGTGATGTAAATTTATCAAAAAAGGACAAATATTATTGATGTATGTGAGATATTTAGTTAATCAAAATTAATACAGAAAGAAAAAAGAATGATGGTGTTGGGGTTCGGAAGTGGGAAGAACTGGAAATAATCGGTTAAAGGGTATGGAATTTCAGTTTTGGATGATGAAAAAGTTCTAGGAATGGATCATAGTGATGGTTGCATAACTGTATACTTCCTTAAAGCCACTGACTGAATTTATAAATGGTTAAAACGATAAAGTTTGTATTGTGGATATTTTATAACAAAAGTAATATCTAAACGTGATCATTATCTTTTATACTTAATCATCTCACTTCTGAGAAAGGGTACTATGTATATAAAATGCCATATACATACGTGGCCTGCCCCACCATGCTCAGCTTCACTTGATTTTTATTTTTTTT
>PVIC010052335.1:0-12198 GCA_004025085.1 Thryonomys swinderianus | reverse complement strand
CTTTCACCATGCACAAAACTAAACTCACAGTGGATACAAGCCTTAAACATTAAAACAGAAACAATAAGCCTGCTGGTAAACAGGCTTGGTAAAACTCTTGGAGACATTGGCTTAGGCAGAGACTTTATGAATAAAACCCCTATAGCACAAGAACTAGCAGAAAGAATCAACAAATGGGATCTCATCCTACTGAAAAGCTTCTGCACAGCCAAAGATGTCGCTGGCACTGCTAGAAGATAACCAACAACATGGGAAAAAAATCTTTACTAGCTGTGTATCAGACAAAGGGCTATTATCGACAATATATAAAGAACTCAAACAGATCAGCCTCCCCAAGTTTAAAGACCCAATTCAAAAATGGGCAACTGAAATGAACAGACACTTCTCAGAGGCAGAAATCAAAGCAGCCAAGAAACATATGAAGAAATGCTCATCATCTCTGGTCATTCAAGAGATGCAAATGAAAACAAGATTGAGATTCCACCTCACTCCCCAAAGAATGGCTGCGATCACAAAGTCAACCAACGATAAATGCTGGCATGGCTGTGGGGAGAAAGGAACCCTTCTACACTGTTGGTGGGATTGCAGACTTGTGCAACCATTGTGGAGATCTGTGTGGAAATTTCTCAGAAAACTAGGACTACGGGTCCCATTTGACCCTGCTATACCCCTGCTAGGAATATACCCAAAACAACTTCAAAACTCACATTGGAAAGACAGATGTACACCCTTGTTCATAGCAGCTCAGTTCGTGATAGCTCAATCTTGGAAACAACCCAAATGTCCATCAACTGGAGAGTGGATAAAGAAGATGTGGTTTTTTTTTATAAAATGGAGTATTACTCTGTCATAAAGAATGACAAGATCGATCCATTTAGGTGCAAATGGAGACACCTGGTGGATAGACTAATAAGTGAAATCAATAGATCACAGATAGACAATTACCAGATCTTCTCTTTGGCATGAACACGTGTAGATGCAAATGAGTTCTAGAAAGTAGGACAGCTTTTATAGAATGCAAAATTTCTATAGGAAACATGGTGTGGGAATGTGATGAGGGGAAGGAATAAATATGATACAGAAAAAAAATAAAAGAGCATGTATAAAGGGGGGAGAAGGGGGGAGTGGGTAGTGATATGGGTGAAAATGAGAATTAACTTGTGGCATATACTGGTACAAATTTCCCAATGTTATATGTGATTTTGAGATGTATATAAATTGTACCAATAAAGAATTCAATTTTTAAAAAATTCAATTACTCCCATTAGGACCCCAGCTCCCTTTCTCATACAGTCCTTGTAATTGGGATAAATTGGTACACTTTCAGGAAGTTGGACCACAAGTTTCAAGGCCTTCAAAATTTTAGCAGTATGTCACAGAAATTCATAATTCTCCAGACCCTTTGCTGTGTCCTCTCCAGGACTCATCAGACCTATTTTTTCCAGGAATTTCTGTGACTCCTTCCAATGCCTGGGAAATGACAGGGATCTAGGAAGAGGTAAACTAAGGTACTGGCCTGTAAGCAGGGGCACTTGGACAGAACCATTCCTCCCTAAGAATTTACTCCCTTGAGGGCAGAGCTATTCATCATGTACTTAAGAATCTTCTTGGAAATAGCAGACCACAAGTGAAATAGAAAGTATTACTTAGAAATGTGAACTATAGGCTTGTTTTTTGGGGATGGAAGACTGTCAAAACTGTCACCCATAGGGTGGTAGTGATGCTGTGAAGAGAGACTGGCATGTAAACATTGAGGGAACCACTTGAAAATCGGGGTTCTGATGGGATGCTTGTTTCCTGAAGGTGACAGATGTTCAGGTCCACACCGCAGTGCCTCCACCACCTGACTGTCCCTGACACTCTCGAAGCAGCTCTTGTCAGAGTTCCCATAGCTAATCTTCTAAAAATAGAATAATGCTCACACACAGACACCCTTACACTCCAAAGCAAAGGCACCAAAGGGAGCTGGCAGAACGGTACAGAAGCACTGTGGTGCTGATGGCAGCAGGTTGTAACCTCCTGTCACATCAGCTGCTAGTGAAGAAAGTTTTCCTGACAATGTGATTTCTAGCTAAGGGCAAGAGAGACCTTTCCAATAACTGTTTTCTTCTTTCAGACTTCTATGATTTTTATAATTTCCAAGTATTCTTTTCTAAAAATGTGACTTCTTCCTTTCAAAATGTGTTCTAAAGCATGTGTTGTGAAATGCACACACACATGCCCACACACACACACACACACACACACACACACACAGGTATTTACAACCCAGGACTCCACTGTGCCTCTATTTAGTGAGAAAATGTTAAGCACTCTAAACGTTAATCACGATTAACAGAGTGATGATCACTCACCAATATAATGGCATACAATGCAGTCATTGCTAAAATTTTTCAGTCTATTAAAACATGTTTTCTTCACTCTACTAATATCTTTCATCTGTATACAAAGAGCCCTTATAGGACTGAAGAAAGTCTAAAGCTGATTTATGGTGCTGGTTAAAGGACTTGGCAGGTTCGCTAACAATCACTGTTTTGTGAACTTGAAATAGGTGAATTACATGATGTGCGCAGTGCGTCTCCCTGAGGTTGAGGAAAGACTGTTGACTCCTGAGTACCTGGAGTACTGCTGACTTCCACTGCACAGGGTGGGGCATTAGGGAGATTCCCCTTTGCATTTGTTGATGTGTCAATCGCAACTCATCCTAAGATTATTTTCCTGGCTTCTAGGTCCAAGCTCCTACTTTTCCTGGGTAATATGGATACTCAGAGTAGCTGTGCTCAGTACCTGCAATGATTCCCCTCCTGGCTCCCAGCCACCCAATAAGGAGGAAGATTTCAAAGCCCACGAACCTGCTGTGAAACTGCCAGGCAGACACAGTAATAAATCCTTGGGTGTCTGGAAAAACACCTTGCCAGAGAGGGACACAAATGACACAAGCGTGCAGAGGGTCAGTTTGATAAAGTTTGGGGGTCCAGAGTCCTGAGCGTACCAGGAACCCCCCCACCAAGAGTAGAACCAGGAGCTCATTCCAGAGCTTTCTGCCACCAAGGCTGGCACATTTGGGACAACACAAGCTTGTGCACAGATTGTGAGTGGACCACTCTGATTCTGTACTGGTTTCAAAGTCACTTTGGCCCTTGACTGGTTCCCAGGGCCACATTGCCAACACTGCCCGCTTTGCAGCTGGAATTTGGCAACATATACGGCAGAGCCAAAGAGACCAGAGCTGATGACAGTCGGCACTCGTGGATTCTCTCCTTCTAATAAAAGAGAGACTGAAATATGTATCCTGGTTTTCTACCTCTTCATGCCTGGAATATGGGTGGCTTGAGCCAAAGAAAATAGTTTAAAATGAGAAGGAAAATTTCAAGAGCCCTGGGTACAGGCAAGAGCCCTGAGGTTGAGATTCTTCAATGATGAGAAACTGAGCTGTCCCAGTGGGAAAACAGCACTGGGAATTACTGGCTACAGGTGGAAAAATCATGAATGGATTGTGGAGAATGCAGTCTTTTCTATTCCCTTTCCTTCTAGGGCATGCATATATTCCTATTTTAAATGATCTTTTCCTTTCCTGTGCTCTTCCCCAGCTCATGTACAGGTGTTCTAGTGGCATTGCTGCTGAACGTGAGACTGCAGGTGACAGAACAGCGCTGGAGAACACCATTGATCTTGAAGACCACCTTACCTGGTGGCCCAGAGTTTGCTGAAGGAAATGCTGACAATTGGATTACATGGAGCAGGAGATGCCATGCTTGTGGCCACAAGAGGAAGCCTGCATTGTTGTGGATGAGACAAGCACTGTGACAGTACGAGGATTAAAGAAACATGTAGGGATTGAGCAGTCCAAGTTGTAGGCTTGGAAATGCCCCATTTTTTGCAGAGGTTGCCAACTTGATTGAAACACTCTTCCAGTATAGAAGAAATGTCTCAGTGTAAGTCCTTAGGGACACAGAGCTCTCTCCAGTGGGAAAACAATGAGGGAGATCAGGTGCTCCCTCTCAGCCCCCACCTTCAGCCTGAGATGGACAGGTATTCTGGGCATGACCAGGAGCCTTGCTCACCTGTGCTCTGTGCTCTGCATTAGCTGCTTTCCCTGGACAGCACATGTGATGGTCCTGGGGGATCTCAGCAGGCTATTCTTGGAAGTAGCTGGGTGACAACAGACATGGTAATAGTGTTACTGAACAGTGTAGTTGTTAGATGAAGATTTGTCCTCAATGTCATATGCTATTTCTGGAAAAAATAAAATTAGGAACTTAGCCAACTCAATAATTCCACCTGGAAAAAACAGTTCCAAAAGTAAATGTTGGCCCCTGCATAAGAGGACCTTGAGGATCCCCCAGTCCTTCCAGAGATATGGGGATAACCATATTCTTGTCACCATCTTAATGTCTCAAGTGGCTTCCTCTGATAAAACTGCTGCCACTCCTATGTCTACACCACTTTTCTTGGATTAAGTCTTTCTCAATGCCTCCTTCCATGATCAACAAAGCAGGAAATGGGAAAGGGGGGATTCTGCACTAGCTTTTGAGATATCTATCACTTTTCACCTTCTATTGCACAAAAGAAGCAACCTAGTCACACCTATCATCCTTCCACATTCCCATGAAGGAGAGCATGGGAAACATTAATGAAGAATTTAGCGATAGTCATTCACTGTAAATCACAAGAACAAACAGCCCCAAAGTGTCATCACAGCCTGGAGAAGCCCGAGTTCCCAGACTGTGGTTGGCACATACTTAGAAGTTGCATGCTTGTCTCTGAAATGTATACCAAACAAGAAACCCAATGACCATGTCTACCATCTCATTGCCATGCTAGTCCTATAGCCAGTTGAGAAGTGTCTATTCCCCATCAGGCAAAGGTACTTATTTAAGTGAAAGATGAAGTGGAGACTATGAATTCTCCTGAGTTACAAGATGGTAGAACACAGGATTTACCTTGCTTATTTATCAATATGTTAACTACTGAATTGTTCTATATAGGGTAATTCTCTTTATCAGAATTAATGGCATAAGCCCAGCATGGTGGCTCACACCTGTAATCACAGCACTCGGGAGGCAGAGACAGGAGGATTGCTGAGTTCAAGGCTTGCCTGGGCTACATAGTGAGCTCAGAGCCAACCTGAACTACAAAGTGAGACCCTGTCTCAAAAAAAAGAGAATTAATGGCATACTGTACTTATGGTATTGGTACCATACTGTGGTATTGGTAGCATACTGTGGTATTGGTACTTATGGTATTGGTACCATACTGTACTTATGGTATTGGTACCATACCATATGGTATTGGTAACATACAATACTGTTGGTACCATTCTAGGTGACCAAAATGGGAAGGTTAAATTACCACTCCAGAGGCCACAATGAGAATATAGATGTTAGTGAGACCAGGAGCAAGACACAGGGCCCCCACAGCACCTGTAGTTTTCCCAACCCAATTGGAAAGCAATATTATTTAAATCTCCTTAGTAAAGTTATTCCCAAATATAGATTTTTCACTGCCACTGAAGCTGAATAAGACCCACATTTAAGTTGACAGGCTATATTATGAGACCTAGTTAATCCAAAACATTTACATTGCACTTGAACATAATTTTAGCATATAACTGATGAAAATTAATCAAAAGTCAGAAAAATATATTGTGTTTCCCTCACCAACTAGTCACCAGTTTGATTTGTTAAGCTATCAGCATCAGTAACAGAACTGGGTCTAATTGATATGATACAATATTTTCTCACTTTTTTAACTTTGAACATCACAGATTCAGTGGGAAAAATGCTTTTGTCTCTCTGTGTGTTGGAGAAGTTCTGTCAGCAGTGAGTGATGGAAGTTACCTCAGAGCAGGGGCAGTCAGGAAAAACACTGGCACTAGGTTCCCCCTAGCAGGGGCTAGAGCCAGGGAGGCCTTTGGGTTTCAGGGTGATAAAATGCTTTAGACATCGATATAGATGGTGGACCCACAGTACTGTGAATGTACTGAACTGTGCACTTGGAATTATCATTTTCACTTCTATGAATTTCACCTCCACTTTTTAAAACATATGAAGAAAATTAGTGCCCATCAAAGAATATTTCACAATTGCACTTCTCTCAATCACTTCAACTGAGGTGAAAGTTTCTGAATGCGGAGTGAAGTGAGATCTAGAACCTCTGTGCTGCCCAAGGGAGAAGGACCACACAGTGTGGGCCTTGGCACAGGGGTAACAGGGCAAAGCCCGGACAGAGGCAGGACCAGGGCTCATGAAAGCTTCTTCCAGCTCCAGGATCTGAGGTCCAGCTGATATGAGGGTGGAATGGTAGTGAATCACAGTTAAGAGATTCTTCAACACAAACTCTGATGGTGAAGAAGTCCTGTTATTAATAACTCCACACTGCTGCCTGTGTGTAGGAGACAGCGATGTGTTATTATGTATGCTGAAAAATTCCCACTGCAATTCTCAAGCATTTGTACTTCACTTCTTAAAATCATATTTCCTCTGAACCATGTTTCATATCCCTATGCACAAAACGGAATGAACAAAAGTTAATCATCTGTCAGGCCCAGCATTTACAGCTGAGTGGAGATTATGTCCCTCATCGCTCAGATGCATCTCAGGTTCTATCTGCCGACCACAGGCTGATGGAGGAAACCTCAGAGAGGTCACAGGAGCACCTGGCTCTCCCCACCCTGCGGGCCCCTCAAGGCTGCAGTATCATTTTGCACAAATGCCCCTGTGTCTGGAGAGACATCCATCTGGGGAGATGCCACATTGCCTGGAAACGGCTAGGTGTGATGCATTCACAGCTCCTGCCATGCACAATTTAACTCAGCAATCTGCTGGGCCCATCCTTCAGAGTGGCATTCTTAACACCTTCAGCAAGCAACAACATAAAAGAAAGAACAATCTACCATGCACTCAAAAGACAGCTAGCTCATGTAATCATCACCCAGCAAGAGGCACAGACTCAGAAAGAGAACACCATGTGGTGCTCTGTGAGAATCCCTGGAGTCATTAAGACAATTAAGTCCTTAAATGACAGGAAATCAGTTGGGGGCCTTCGTTGAGGAAGAAATAAAAATTATTCACTTGATACGGGTTTGCTTATTTAGATTACCACAGGAAGTCTATCTGCATTCTGTCCTTCCTCTATTTTTCCTGCAGACTTGAGAGCCCCAACTTGATCACAGGTTCAAAATAACAAACGATTCAGGTCCTCCCCACACCCCACAAATGCCCAGTCAGCAGGACTAGGAACTGCAGAGAGAAAGATCTTTGCTAATGGAGTTACAGGGTGGTGTAAATGGCTCCTGGGTCCAAACTCCCGCCAGCTGGCTCCAAATCCCAAGGGAATGTTAACAAAATGACTATAAAAAGGAAGAACTGATCATGTGAAAATGTTACTCCTAATCTGCAAAACAAAGGGATTTAGTTTTATGTGGAGAAAAACAGCTTTCAGAGAGACAAGAGACAGAATCATATGTCCTCAGAAACAGTCAGGCAACATCATCATCGTTGATTCTTTTGGGGCAATGCAAATTTCTGTAGGAAGCACATTCTGCCTGTCACACACTGGATGGCATATGAGTACCCTCGGAACCCACCTCATGTCATCCTGTTCAGCTCTCTACAGGGTCTCAGGGGAAAGGCCACCCCAAGAAGGGGTTCTGGCTGTGGGCTTCCTACTATGGGATCAGCCAGGTGGGGTGCAGCAGTGTCAAGGTTGTCCCTCTATCCTTGTCCTCTGCATCTGCCTAGGTGTGATGAAATGTGTGGACAGAGGCGGGAAGAGATTGAGAATAAGATAGTTTCAATGCCTGTAGGCACCAGGCAGCTACTATGCTACATTTCTCCAGGCAATTATGAGTTGTGAGTTAGGGTCATGTTCTAGATTTTCATAGCTCAGAGTGTTGCCTTAGACTTTTCCTTATACTGCTGGGGCTGGTGCAGGAGATGGAACTTGGTGCCCTGGGAAGTAAGTTCTGGGGGCCATGGGCAGGGCTTCCTGGATGCCCAAAGGCAAGCAGGTCCCCTTTGCAGACCTCCTCCTGACCTTTTCCCTCTCTGCTCTGAGAATTCAGTGCTGGCCTTAGGCAGGTAAGCCCAGGTGGATAGAGATGACAGGGGTGAGTTGGTGAGGCCTCCATCAGGAAAACAGAAAGCCCTCTGAGCACCTCCAACAGAGGCAAGGATTCTGTGGAACCAGTTCACAGAGCCAGCCAGGCCCTGAGCACATGGTGTAAACAGGAAAGCACAGCAGGTGGACCCAGAAATGGAAATGCGGGCCCCTCCCATCCCTTGACCATTCCAGGCCTCCTGCCAGACCTGACCAGAAGCCAGAAGTCATGTCATGGGCCAAGTGACACAGACAGCAGGGACACAGGGCCCATGGATAGGGTGAGAGATGTTCCCACCTAGGTGTGGGCCCTTCCTTCCCTCAAAACCTGCCTGGTGCTCAGATGGAAATAAGACTGCACAGGTCTGGCCTGCACAACTGAAATGGACTGAGCTTGGGGATGGAAGTTCACATGCTTTTTGCTTCACTATTCTGACTGCTCAGTTATTTTTGGTGTTTATGACAACTCCTGACATCTCAGCTGTCAACGTAATCTCATTCTGAAAAGCTCTCTGTATGGAAATGTATGAACTGTTTCAGCCTCTCCTGCCTCCCTGAGTAGAGGAAGCCCACCCTAAGAAGTGCAGAACAAGGCCAGGAAGGAACAGAGGGGGTGCTCAGAGTAATCTGGATATCCTGCCAAGCACAGAACATCTACTCAATCAGTCTCTGAACATGTCCAATATCGGATTCAAAAGTGCTTGGAGAAAATAGAACAGCAATAAGGAAAACCTCAGATCCCAAACTATTCCCTGCAAACCTGGGAAATGGATATAGAAAAAGGATTTGCTTTTAGGAGTTATGGTTTGAAGAATTCATGCAATTTCCTCCACTTCTCATCACTTTCCTGAAACCTTTTCTTCTCTTTTGAGGTCAATAAAGAAAGGCTGACAAACAGCTCTTTCAGCTCGAAACCCTAAAACTTAGAAATGGATTTTTAGTAATGTAGCAACATTCTGTTCCACAAAAATCGATCAGCTCCACAGACCGTGCTGTGAGGGATCTGACCTACCTCGCGCAGCTCTGGATAAAGCTCAGTGCCACATTATGGGTATGTCAGCCACTTTTGCTCCATCCTGCTTCCAGCCTGTACCTTTGGGGTGGCAGCTCTGACCTCCACCACTGGCCTGAACTGCTAAGGCTGAAAGAGCACCAGAGCCTGTCCCTTTGCCCTGTGCTGCCTCATTTAAGTCAGCCCTTCCTCAAAGTCCTTCCCATCCTTGGACACCAAGAGCAGAACCAGTCCTCAGGACTCCCAGCTCTGGGCCTGAATCCTCCTCACTGAAGGTGGCTGTGCACAGTCCCTCACCTCTCTCCTCCCTGCCACCGTGCCCCTCCAGGGTACTGGCCATGCCTTGACTCAGAGCCAGGCTTGGGGACAGCTAGAAACTAACAGCAGTATAATTAAGAGGGACAGCAGACTCCCCACTCTGCCTCCACATTGGAGCAAGTCATTTTGTCTTCTACAGCACCTCTCCTTCCACCTCTCAGTTCTAAGTGTCGACAGAGAACAGCATCTTTTCCTGTCTCCCATGTGACATCTTGCTCTGTGGCTTTTCTTCCCCTGTGAAATCCTGTAGCAATTTGGTATTAACCACAATTTTGCTCCTGGTGCATTGTTTTTTCCTTTGCCCGCTTTTATGTTATTTCTCATTTTTCTTCACTACATTGCAGCTGGCTCCTTCCATCTAAGGTTTCATATTCCATGGCTTCAGAAGCCTGTAGCCAAACATGTTCTGAAAATACTAAAAAGAAAATCTGAAAATTAGTGATCCATTTAGTTTTAGAAAACACAATATTCAGAGTAGACTGATGAAATCTCACTCCATCTTGCTGCATCCTTACCAGGATGTGAGTCATCTCCCTACCTAGTGTAACCTGGCAGTATACACTACCCACCTGTTAGTCACTATGCAGCCATCCTAGGCATTAGGTCAACTGTGACTTTTGCCTATGTTCTAATACCCAGTATGTTCTTAACAATGACCCCTGTGCACCAGAAGATGATGTTGGTTGTCAGTCTGGACAAACAGAAACTAGAAAGTGATTCTTTAAGCAAAGAAGTGACAGTGCACTATGAGATTTTGAAAAGGACATTTTCATGCAATTTTATTGCTGTATACTGCTATAATTGCTTTACTACTAGTTATAATTGTTGAATTCTGAATAAATTATACTTTATCATAAGTATGTAAGTGTACGATTAAAATGATACAAAGAATAAACAAGAAATATGTTGAGGTTTTTTTGTTTGTTTTGTTTTTTGAGGGTCTTGCTTTGTAGTTCAGGCTGGCAAGAAATATGTTGTTGTTTTTTTTTAATTTAAAGTGTATTATAACAAAAACATATTGCCATGAATCCCCCGCGAACTTCTTCCCTTAATTTAGAACACACTTCTTCCATAGTTCTTGCCACTTTCTGAAGCAGATCTGGAGGTGTTCTTCCCAAAAAAGAAATCTAACCAGTCCAGGAGAATGGAAATTTGGAGGCACTCAGGAGTTTTGGAGGAAACGTGTTTATTGTTGGCTGAGACTGACCTGGAATTCCTTCCCAAGCAGTCAGCCCTCCATAACAAAAGCAGGGGTCCCTAAAACAAACCAGAAAAAGAGACATGGTTATAGATATGAAGCACTTAGGTTCCTATAGTTGGCAACAATTCCCACAGGCTAAGGGAAGTGCTCCAGAGAAATTCAAACATTCAGATCCAAAAGCGGAGAACACAAAGCCAAGAGATGGGCCCCAGGAATGGCAGTAAGACACCAAGGGAATCTTCTTACTACACCAACAGCCCCTGGTGCACTCTGTGATTCTACACATTTTATGCATGTAAAGTTATTCTGAAGAAGGGCCTGTCATCTTCCCCTTGGGTGCCAGAGAGTAAGGTACAAAAAAAATCCCCTATTCCATGTCTTAATAACCAAGCGGTTTCCCAGGAAACTGGGAGTCTGGGCTGGAAGTCTGTAGACACAGAGAAAATGTATTCAAGGAGGAAAACTCCAAAATGCTGAGGGAGCCTCCCGACCACCAGCATCCGTCTGCATTGAGCCATCACTGTGTTTGTTTGCACAAGGTCACACCAAATTTGTGTTTATTGCACCCACTAAAAAAAATGGTGTGAACTCAACTTGCAAGTACTCTAATGTTCCTCACAAAAGAAAACTGAGGATCAGTGACTATGGCCTACTTTCATTTGAAAATTGCCTTGTAGAATTTCAGAAGTTAATTTAAAACCTGCCGTGCCACTGAGATTGTAATGGGAAAAGACAAAGCTTCCCTCCTTATCGTATGAGGCACACACGTGCATCTTCTTTGTTCCAATGTGCTCTGTCAGAATGAGTCAAATCCCTGAAGAAAGACTTCAAGAGAGAGAGACAGACACATCAGCCAAAGAACTAGCAGGAGAAGTAATGACTTTTCTTTAAAGATAATTATGGAACTCGGCTGCAGGGCAGACTGAAGGCTGCCCACCGGCCCACTGTATGCCAGGAGCTGCGCGGACTCGGCTGCAGGGAAATGTCCGTTTCCGGCGGACTGAAGACCACCCACCGGCCCACTGTATCCCGGGAGCAACCCACGGACTTGGCTGCAGGGCACCATCCGTCTCCGGTGGACTGAAGGCCACCCACCAGCCCACTGGATCCCAGGAGCTGCACGGACTCGGCTACAGGGCACCATCCATTTCCGGCGGTCTGAAACCTGCCCACTGGCCCACTGTATCCCAGAGCTGTGCAATGAGGAGTCAGGTACGGATCCTGGGCTCCATCCGCACCACGGAGGGTTGAGGGCCTCTGCCCAGTCTCAACCCCACCCCAGAGCTGCGTTGTGAGGACCCAGGTCCTAGAGGAGCTGGAGCCATCTCCTGCGTCCCTCCACAGGAGGTGTGCTCCTGGAGCCGCACTGAGACACCAGGCAAGATAATGAAAAAAAAAGGAGGGGGTGGGGGAATCTAGCTTCTATTTTGCCATCTACTCCTAGATCCCTCTATTCACCTCTTGTCCCCACACCATCTCCTATCTTCCTGTCAGAAGCAATACCCAGAGGTAAAAGATTCTTAGGCTGCCCTATCTCTTCTCTACTATTATAAGAAGGTGTGCAAGG
>PVIC010052334.1:0-12201 GCA_004025085.1 Thryonomys swinderianus | reverse complement strand
GGCCCACTGAACTATTTTTTAATTAAAAAATTTAAAAAGTGCCTGCAATCCCCACACTTTGAGGCTCAGACTAGCAGCCAGCCATGAGTTCAAGGCTGAAGTGCACAAAAGACCCTGTCTCAAAACCCTCATCAATCAATCAATATTAAAACTTTTTAAAAATTTGATTTGGATGATAATAGTAAATAAATGCTATCAAGAAGTACATTATAGGACCGAGGATTTAGCTCAGTGATGCAGTGCCTACCTGGCAAGTGTAAGGTCCTGTGTTCAATCCCTGGTACCAAAAAATAAAAGTACTTTATATACATGTAATAACACTGATTTGGCTAAAGACTGTTTCTAAAATACCAAAGTGAATACTGTATTTCAAGTTAAATATGGTGCAAATCCATTAAGCAAATTCATTTTTTGCCTTTTAGGTTTACTTGTTGAAATGAAATAAATCCAAATAATAACTTTTTAAAAATCAAGAATGGTCAAATAGATAAACACTTGTAAAGAACTTACAAAATCCTAATGCTCTTCTTTCAACTACTTAAAATATTACTTTGCAACTTCGCAGTTTCTAGGCCTTCCTATTTATTATTTCAGATCGCTAACTCTCAGTCAGTTACACCGACCAGAGAAGAAGCCTTCTGTGCAGCAGTCCAGACCTAGCAAAAGATGAATCTTATGAAGATTTTAGCTTATATTTTTAAAAGCTTATTCAGAGGACATATAATCTAGAACATGCCTGCTAAGAAATACTGTATTTATTAGGACTTCAATGTAATCTTGAAAGATAAGAATTTACCCTTTACATGTTTACCTGGAAAAAGGAATTAAGAGATCAGGAAAGAAGGAATAAAATTAGAAAAAATAACTGAAGGAAAATTAAAGGAGAAGAAAGAAAGAGGAGCAAGAAAAAGAGAGACAGAACCAGAGAGAGAAAGGAAGGAAGGAAAAAGGAAGACACATTCACTGTACTCCTATTTTATAGTAAGCTCTTGTTATTAGCATTCTATCACTTCATTATTAACCTAATGATGAAATATATTACCTCTGTTTTGCATATTAAACTGGTAAAAGCACTGTATGGCTTAACTTCATAATTAAAATAACCTGTAAGTAACTGAGTTTGGATTTATATCAATGTTACTTGACTTTGAAATCTGTATTTTTACATATCATACAACTGATGCTATAAGTTGAAGTTACAATGAGCTCTCCACTCCCTGACTTATAGAAGTAGCCTAATATGCTTCTATCTTAGCTCACTGCAGGGTCTGATGCACAGTAGAGATTCAACGATCATTCATCTGACTGGATAAATAAATGATTCTCAAAAGCAAAAGAAAAGTGACTTTTTGCTCTTATAAGGAAACAAAAGAAAGCAGGCATGAAAAGATGGGAACTACATACATTTCTATCTTGGACTAGCAAAGTAAGATTGTTTGAATTTAATTGAGGATGTGAATTCAAAGTGGGAATCGCCAAGAGATATAGTTTGGGTTCAGATGACCTTTAAATTGGAAAACAAAGAAGCTAACAAACACAAGAGTCAACTAATCTGGGGATTTTCTTCTGCTCGAGGAAAGTTCAAAAGTGTGGCCAGAGATTCTGAGGCTTTAGAAGATTATCACAGAACACATTCCTGCTGCAAGATTTACTCTCAGATAATATGAATTCCCAGGACTCCCTCAGACTTGGAGTTAGCCTGCCTCAAATTCCTATCTCATGTTTTTGGAAGACATCCCATAGATGTAACTAACTATGTAACTATTTCCAGAATGCAGGTGTTATATACCACTTTATTGGCACCCCAAACATGAAATGATCATAGTATGCTCTCTACAAATAGATAACAAGAAGGCAACAGTTTGTGCTTAATTTGTTAGTTGATTTCAATGGAAAATTAATTGGGTTACTGTATTAATCACAACTTTAAGTATAGCAAGTTGCAGAAAAGCAACTAAAATGACTTTTATCAACAAAAATGTTAGGTGACATTCAATACAGCAATATGATAAAACTTGGTCAAGTATCTCAAAGAAGTAACAGTTTTCAGTCTTCTGTCTCTATTCTATAGTGTTGGCTTATGTGTGCCCACTAGTTAGTTATTTATCAAAATTTTCAGATTGATAGAACTAGAGTATATGTATTTCTTAACTTTTTATACTTAACTTTGACCACATGGCTGAGTTCTAGCTAAAAGGCACTGAGCAAAATTGTCTAGGTCCATGTCCAGCCAAGTGTGATCCTCCATGCTTTCTCCTTATACAAGCTAATAGAGAAAAGTATCACAATCTAGAGATCATATGTAGAAGATAATAAGACTATATTCAAGTCAACTGAAGGGAAGGTATCTACGGATTATAAACACCTGTTTTAGACTTTGTGTGACAGTGAAATAAATTGTTACACTGTTTGAGCCATTACATTAAAATGTTGATACCAAAAATGGAATGATCTCTTAAAACCATCCTAAGTTTTATAAGATTTGTTAGTTTTTTTAGTTGTACCTGCTTTATTTGGTGGTGGAGAAAATATACTGAAACACTAGTGCCCCATGGTATGTGGTAGAAAAGATTAATAAATGTTGCATCTATTGGGAAAGCAAACTATGAACCTGTAGCACTAGAAACAGTGATTAAAAGGACCCAGAATGTAAGTGTGTGTTGCTACTATCTATTATTTTGTCAACATGTTATTTTAGAAACAGCAAAATTTAATTTTCCATCAGAAATAAAAGATAATAGATTTCAGAGTTTGGGGCCTCAAACTACTAGAAAACATGGCTAATTGTAGAGCTCAAACAGTACAGGATTTTTCAAGATTTTGGACAGCACTGGTCTAATAGTGGGTACCCTTCCAACATATAGTTTTGAAATGTTTCCAGATAATAGTCTTTTGAAGTGGGAATGATAGGTAGATAATTAAGCAAAAAATAAATCAGTCTTCATATTTATGTCTGAGGAAAATACTTTATCCTGGAGAATATCTTAGGTGCCTTTGGAAAAAGTACATATTCTGCTGTTCTTGGGTGGAATATTTTGTACATATCTCTCAAATTCATTTAACATATGTCATAGAAGTTTGCTGTTTCTTTATTAGTTTTCAGTCTGGATATTCCATTATTAAAAGTGAGATGTTGAGGGGCTGGAGATTTGGCTCAGTGGTTCCTGCACCTGCCTCGCAAGCGCAATGGTCCTGAGTTCAATCCCCGGTAACCACATACAATGCTGGGTGTGGTGACTCACGCCCACCAGCAATCAACACCACATACCACAGTGCTGGGCGTGGTGACTCAGGCCTGCAATCCCAGCACTCAGGAGGCAGAGGCATGAGGATTGCTGAGTTCAAGGCTTGCCAGGGCTATATAGTGAGCTCAGGGCCAACCTGAACTACACAGCGAGACCCTGTCTCAAAAAAAAAAAAAAAAAGTGAGATGTTGAGACCTTTCAAAGTTATCTTACTATATATTTAACTTTTTAGATGCATTTAAGTTTGCCTTAAATATTTAAGTGCTCTGATGTTAGTTAGGTGCACATATAGTCATAATTGTTATATCTTCTAGTTGAATTGACCATTTTATCATTACATAATACTCTTGTTTTTATTTTATGATGTTTTAATTTTAAATCTATTTTAGATGATATGAAATAGACACTCCATTCTCTTTCAGTTATTATTTACATAAAGTATACTTTTAGTCCTTTCATTGTTGGTCTAGAAGTGTTCTTAAGTCTAAAGTGAGTCCCTTATAGACAGTATTTAGTTAATTTTCCTTTATTCATTTTATCACTTTGTATTTTTTAATTGTGTACTTTAATTCAATTATATTTAAAGTAATTATTGATAAGTAATAATTTACCAGAGCTATTCTATTCATTGTTTCCTGTTTTCTTTGTAGTTCTTTTGTTCCTTTCTTCCTTAGTCTTGTTCTTTATTTGATGGGTTTTGTATTAGTATATTTAATTCATTTCTTTTTGTTTTATATGTATTCTTTAGGTATTTTTATTTTATAGTGACCCTTATTTAAAACATTCTATACTTCCACAGCCTATTTTAAGCTAATAGCTATTTAATATGTTTATATAGTTATACATATATTTATGTATCAACATAATTCAATTTTTATATAAAAATTTCAACCAGATGATGTTACCTGAAAGCAAATAGAGTTACTAAGTGTTAAAGAAATTGAATTGCTAAAGAAGCCATAAACAAATACTAAAAATTCCTCAGCTAATCAGCACTGAAAAATCTGGATGTTTCAAAACCCAGTAGACAGAAGAAACATGAAATTTGTGCAACCCCTGAAAAAAGAACCACTCTCCAAAGCTAATTCCAACTGTCATCATGAGAGGTAAAGAAGACTAAGTGTCAGGAAAATAGCTCCAAGAGAAAAGAGTTAGCCTGCAGAAATTAAAGGTGAAAAAAATTCTTTCAGAAAGTAAAATAAATTTTAATCATGTAATATTCTCATTTTCAGACAGAGTGACATCTCACACATCTTGGCTGGCAAGATTTTCATCATTGACTGAAACAGAATCATGCTATTTTCTTTAACTGAATGGAAGTTTTAATTAAAGTTATGTCATCCCTGCTCCAGAACAACATATTAGGCAGGCATAGATGATGAAATAATTTACTATTTGCTTCAAATACTACAAAACCATTAGAACTGATACTCAAATTTTATAGAGAGAAATAAAGAAGTTCTTGAATACCATACATAATGGAATAGAACTACAGGTTGTCTTCTTTGATATGGAATGACTGCATTTTATTATGTGAGAGGAAGTGCAAAATAACTGTTTTTATCCATAAAGGCACAATGTGGTAGAGACTGGCTACTATTCACCAAAAACTACCTTACTTTTAGCTGAGGCAGTAGGCTGACAGTTACTTTTCATGCGCCTTTCAGTCAAGTGTGCCCTTGTGATTAATGCCTGGCTAGAGAAAAGTGATAGAAGCAGCCATTTTCAGACTTGACTCAAAACCAACCACACGTGGCCTTTCATGCTCTTTCTCTTTTTATAGGTTGGCGAGGAAAAGAGCACAGAGATTGTGCAAATTGGGTATCAAGAATGAAAGAACCACAAGATGTAAGAAAGGTCAGCCATTCTAATTCAAAGTAGGATGTAGTGATGGAGTTAGACTTATTTTTTTCTCCTCAGAAAAAAACCTAAAATATTTGAAACAATAGTTTTCAGTGTACTGGGTATAGACTTCATAAATTGAAAGAGGGTGATCTCTGAGGAACCATGGACAAGAATCCTGCTATCACCATGGACAGGGTAAGCTCTGCAACTCCCCGTCTGACTGTCTTGAGAGTTTCTAAGACATGTCTCAAGGAGAAGGAGTTCAGGCAGATCCCAGCACCTTATCTAAACTAAGTACTCAGTGATGGAAATATGGGAGAAATAGATATCTATGGTTCAAAGGACAGAGCATTAGAAAATAGAGCTACATGGTGAGACACACACAGGGAAAGACACTGGGATGTGCAAAGGGTACCCCATAAGCACTGAAGAGTTACTAACAAGTACGTGTGTGTGAAGAAACTACTTTAGAAAGAAGTACTGCTGGAAAGGGAGCCACCAATCTCAAGTCCTTTTTCTTGCCAGGGGCATTTGCCCATTCTGAGACCTGGACAAAAGTTAGATTTGGCCCAGGTCTAGACTTTCTGCTGGGGAAGAATCAGGAAGCTTTGGGCATCTGTATGGGGCTGGTTTAAAGCAAACTGTAAACATGAGGAAACTGAAGAGGCCTAAGGGAATAATTTCTAAATTCTGGGCTGGCAAAGAATGTAGAAATTGTTCTATGAGAGAAATTTTTAACTTCCTTCATCTCAAGTGGTGTAATAGACAGTGGACCCTTATGTTATGGCCTAACACACAAACAACTTGGGTTAATTAGGTTGATGGGGGACTCATCTCCTCTTGTTATCTCTAGTGTTCACCCAGGTCAACATCCAGCTCTCTATAAACAATTTGAGTAACAACCAGCATCCCAGGAACTGATCAAGTTCATAAGTCCAGGGGTCCACTGTAAAGTGAGATCAGGGGTAAGTGGTTAGTGTCAAGCCACAGTCGGTCTCCCCTTGAGACATTCATTAGATTTGGGGTTGTACAGGGGATAAAGTGGAGAAACTATGTGGGTAGCCCTAAAGACATAGTTGAATCTTATAGTTGTTTCATACTGAAGAGACACTACTAAATGGGTACTCAATCTAAATGCCCAAATTTAGGGTTTCTACCTGTTTGTCATGAATTGTCCTCTTTATTGTTATGTGATGACTCTATCCTTGATCATATTCCACAACCTAGAGTTTTGCCTTCTCTGATGTTACTATGTCATGTCAGCTCTTTTAAGCAGCTTTAAGTAAGTAGAAATACACTTATCTTTCTTACCCATTGAAGTTTTTCTCAGACTGACAGTATGATAGAGCTTTTCACAGTGTTAATTAGCCAAGACATTATGTGCATAATATCCAGCAACTACATGTGTGATGGCCATGGGGTGTGACTCTTGTATCCTGTCAACATTTATAGTGTACAGTACCTCAGGGTAATCTACCTCCATACTCAAAAACATTTTGCAAGCCCACTAGAGCGGTGCCCAGGAACTCTCACTGTGCTAAGCCATAGCACTTTCTCTTTTGTTTCCAGTCAGAATCCAAATGAATGAGCCATGAAATTAAAGATGCATTCTAATTTCTTTCTGATGCTGGGAATCGAACTCGGGACCTTGTGCTTGCCAGGCAGATGCAGTGCTGCTGAGACACATTTCTAGCCTTTTATTCTAATTTTTAAAAGCATATCATTTCTTTAAAATTTTAACTAAACTTAGTTTAAAATCTATTAAATTGTTAACATTCTCAGTATGAATGAAGGCAGACCTGTACCTGAAACAAAACAACATATGCCAATACGCTCTCCTTCAAAATTCCTCAATATTATCTGTGCAGATTTTTATGCAAGTCTAACTAAGGAGTCAGTTCTGTAAAGGGAGCTGAAAGGTGAGACAATTTTTGAAGGGGAGCATTTGCAAACATTACAATATTTCTCTCTATTACCTCTTGTTAAAGGAAAAGATACGCTTTCCTGGTTTAAGCCTATGGAAAATAGTTTAAAAGAAAATGAGTTGCTATATGTTCTTTGGAGTTTGGGAACTAGAACTTCAGAAATCTAAATTTAAAACACTGCAACAAAATATCCTAGTGCCAGAATGGAAAGGGTTGTCTACATTGAGATCTAACTTAGTTTTTACTAAGTCATTGCCAACTTTAAGAGTAGGAACATCAGAGGTTGGTTAATGGGAAATACACAAATGTGCCTATGGGGAAATCATTAACATCGAACTTCTTTCTCCCATGTGCGAAAAGCACTGCTCCAGATCACAACCGTGAAATTCAAACACAGCATTTCCAGAATCTAACCCCTCTGTGATCTCCCTGCATATTTCCTGGAGAGTGCAGGAGTACCAGCCAATGAAAAGAAGCTCACCGTGCTCTCCTATCCTGTAACTGGCTTCCAAAATAATATGGGCACACATTTAGTTTCAAATTTATTTCATAAGTTTACTTTTCAGAATGAACATTTCATGCATTATACTAAGACTGTTTTTGGAAGTGAAGTGATATTATATTGTTCAAGAGTGATTTGTAGTCTTAGTTGATCTAATTTTCAGCTGGAGCAGAAAAGAAACAATGTAATAGTAGTTGTTTGAATGAATGCCAAATGTAGGCAGAAACGGTTCTTGCTTTTCATACTCTATCAGAGGGAAGGTAGGTGCAATCAATCTCCTTTTATTTCTCCAGAAAATACAAACATAGTAATTTCTGAAATCCTTCTCAGTTGAATTAGTCGTGTGGCTGGGATCTAACCAAGGAAATGTGGATGGAGATATACTTCCGAGGCATGACTAGAAGCCACCTTAGCAATCCCATACCTAATTTTCTTTTGACCTTATTTCTAGAAGTGAAAAAATTATAAAATTGTGGAGCTGTATGATGAGAAATCAATATCCTCATATTGCTGCTTGAAAGGCAATACTACCTCAAAACCCCCAGCAAATCATCCAACACTTTGAAGATTGTAATAAGAGCAAAAGGTAAACTAATTCTTTCAATACAATGTGACTTTGGTTTCCTTTCCACAGAAACTGGCGTTAAGAACCCTGATGAATACACAGCCTAACTCTATTTTTTCACAGAATTCTGGGATTATTAGCACTTACATGTAGCATAATACACCTGATTGCTATAAATGGTGACCATAGCACTAAGTGGATAACCATTTCTTTGAAGGACAAAGAATCAGCAGTATCTCTGGGTGGAGAGAGGAGAATTACAGAAACCTGTTGCTTAGGAGGTAAAGGGGAAGGACTGTATCCCAAGGCTAAATTTTGGAGAAAAGATAGGAGAGAAAATTAGACTCAGCATGATGAATTCCTTTATTTCACCATGTACCTTAGCCTGAAAACACGATAAGAGACACAGGAGAATTTGAAATAAATGGTTGATAAGGTACACTGACTATTGGATGATTCCCAAGGAAAATAGGAATATTGAGAATTTACAGTAGTCACGTCAGAGAGCAGAAAACTGAGGCCTAATTGGCCTCTGCTATGACCACAAAGCAGAAAGGCTGCATACGTCATATTGTATGTGCATATTGCAGGTTCTAGGAAAAGTCATAATATCTGAAGCTAACTTGTTTCCTAAAATATGTACTAATGGAAAGCAGGTAAATCTGGCATTACTTCAATTGCTTGTATGTGTGTTTGGATGAGCAAAGGCAAGATGAGCCAGACATGGCTTGACTGCCTGCTGAGAGGTGAGAGCCCCCGGGCTGCCCACATATTAACTGACTCTGTCTCTGTAATTCATCCTTGCTCGGCTGCAGGTCAGCGAGAACAAAGGAAGAGGTCTACATCCTGGAACAGGATTGACACAGTGGTGCCCCAATGTAGGGCTCAGGACCCAGGCTCAGCTACATGTCACTTACTATACTAGGTGCTTTTTTATTTCTTATAATTCTTACAGTCCAGTGATCTATGTATTTTAACTAGTCTCATTTTATAGTTGGGAAAGCTGAGGCAGTTATCAAGTAAATTGACTTCAGTTTACACATATAATAAGTATAAAAAATAAAATTCAGACTCTACTATACTGATTCTAGTGAATAATATTAATTATACTTTTAAAATACATGAGTAGAGGGGCCAGAGATTTAGCTCAGTGGTTCCGGCGCCTGCCTTGCAAGCCCAAGGTCTTGAGTTCAATCCTGGTAACCACATACAGTGCTGGGCGTGGTGACTCACGCCCACCAGCAATCAACACCACATACCACAGTGCCGGGCGTAATGGCTCACACCTGTAATCCCAGCACTCGGGAGGCAGAGACAGGAGGATTGTTGAGTTCAAGGCTTGCCTGGGTTACACAGTAAGCTCAGGGCCAGCCTGAACTACAAAGCTAGAACCTGTCTCAAAAAAAAAAAAAAAGAAAGACGTGAGTAGAAATTGGAAGCAATGATTACCAGAGGAAAGAGTTTAAACTTTGAAACCCTAACAAGCTTGACCTTTTTTTCTCTGTCATATAGAGCTTCAGCATCATGAAACTTCTTTTTTTCTTTATTAGGACATGTTGCAGTACAGAATGTTTATACTCTGTGGTAGTATTTGCATGTACATAACACATTTTAATTCCTTTTTCATCTTCTTCCCCTCTTCTGTCTCCTCTTTCCTTCTGTCTCTTCATTCCCTTCCCATTTGAAATTTATGTTTCCTATTATCTATCTTTTTATGCTGCTCTTTACTTATAGTTTGTGTTTCTCATATGTGGGGAACCACTGCTGATGGACTTGAAGCCTACAGGCACCTAAGGATACTCAAGGACATGACCCTGCTGTGAGGAGTATGCACATGATGGGATGCAGATATGTAAGAATAACAGCATAGACAACTACGAATGTGCTGTACGATTATGCAAGGATACACAGCCGTAGTTTCTCAGTATATCTCCTTATGTCTACTAACAGCACAAGGGCTTTTTTTTTTTACTTTATTACTAAGGGAATAGTAGGTGATCAATACACTGACAAACCTAACAATGGGAACAGAAACTTTACCTATGCTTCTGAATAACATTGTCTTGAGGTTTCTTATCTCTTGGCTTCTTAATTCAGGTAAGCAGAGAACTAATTATAATAATTTCTGATAAACAAAATGGAATAGGAAAGTATACTTTGGTGTTGAATCAGAAGATAGAAATTATTATTACTAGTGATTTCAGGTGAAAAACTAAACTAAGTCAAAGGGCCTCCTCTTTGAATTCCCACAGTAGCTTTATATAAATGCATTTATTTCCCCAATGCTCTCATTGTCCTGATTTCACTCGACTGTAGTTTGAAAAAGTTTGCTGCTAATATGATTTTCTTTAGTGCATCTGATGTCCAGACATTCATAAGACTAACCACAACCTTTTCTGCCTGACATGATCAAAGATTTGAAATGAATAAAAGTTTTCAAAGAAGTTTCCTGGCACTATCCTATGATATATAGTTAATAAGGTGTCTCATTATTGGGGTTTGCATGCAATTAGCACTAACATTTTATGAATATCTTTGAAACTTGCTTTTTTTTTTTTTTTTTTTTTTTTTTTTTTTTTTTTTTTTTTTTGAGACAGGGTCTCACTTTGTAGTTTAGGCTGGCCCTGAGATCACTGTGTAGCCCAGGCTGGCCTCAAACGCATAGCAGTCCTCCTGCCTCTGCCTCCTAAATGCTGGGATTACAGGCGTGAGCCACTATGCCTGGCACTGTGGTGTGTGGTACTGATTGCTATGGGTGTGAGTTACCATGCCTAGTGGTGTTGTATGTGTTCATCAGGGATCAAACCAAGAACCTTGCACTCACTAGGCAGGCACGGGAACTACTGAGCTAAAGCTCCAGCCTGAAACTTGCTTTTGATATGGGTTCTATCTGAACATGTTTCAAATCTCTCGATAATGTTTTATTGTGTTCTGTGTAGGGGAGCCCTTGTACATTACCCATTAGATGCAGTTATAATTTTTTATTAATTACTATTTGCTTATATATAGAATATAATTCTTTTTATGCTGAATTAATAAGTTCCCTTGATCTTTTCAGTCTATCTAGAGATTGATAAAGATTTTCCACATACATAATTATGTTGTCTATGAAAAATAATAGGTTATTTCTTCCTTCCTAATGCTTAGATTATTATTTTCTCACAAGTATCTCCAGTTAAATGTTAAATCAAACAAGTGATACTGGGCATCCTCTTTCATCCTTGATCTCGTGGTGTAAATGTCATAGATTTTACCACCAATCATGAGTTATACAATGAGGGTTTTATAGACATTCCTCAACAGATTAAAGAAATTTACTTCTATAATATTTCCAGTAAGCCAAATATTTATAGTGAATGAATGTTGAATGATGTGAACTGCTTTCATTTTGCATTTTTATGAGATAATTTCTAGTATTTTCCCTCTTTAAATTTTATTTTATTTTATTTTATTTAGTACTGGGATTGAACCTAGGGCCCTGCACATGCTAAACAAGCACTGAATCATACTTGTTCTGCAACTATTAGCTAGTCACATGATTGTTTACTATAGTGAATTATATTGATTTCTGAATGATAAAATAAGGGAAATAAGATCAGGTTACCCTCACTTGATTTAACAATTGATACTATTTGGTGTATTTACTTCCATGTTTATGATAGATGTCGACCTGTAATATTTCTTTCCTATAATGTCCATATCAAGTTTTATTACCAAAATTATTCTAGCCTGGTAAAACTGAAAGTATACCTTTTACAAAATAGTCTTTGAAAGAGTTTAGTTGATGTTGGTATTACTACTTTTTCTTTAATGTTGGAATAATCAGCACCAAAGTTATCTATGTCTAAAATGTTCTTTTTTGGAAGAATTCTATTTTCAGATACGTGTTTATTAGATATAGGACAAAACAATTTGACATTTTCATGCATGTTTGAAGAAAATTGAAATTTAAAGTAACTTGCCCATGTTAGCAAAATTTTAAGGGATTTTCCATTATTTGCTTTTTTTTTTTTTTTTTTTTTTTTTTTTTTTTTTTTTTTTTTTTTTTTTTTTTTTTTTTTTTTTTTTTTTTTTTTTTTTTTTTTTTTTTTTTTTTTTTTTTTTTTTTTTTTTTTTTTT
>PVIC010052333.1:0-12200 GCA_004025085.1 Thryonomys swinderianus | reverse complement strand
AAAAAAAAAAAAAAAAAATTCCAACCCAAATTAACATTAGTGCAAAATTAACTCTCTAAATTGATAAAGAAATAAGACACTTCCATGAAAAGAGCACCTAAATTCATGACAACCATACCAGCACTTCAAAAATTTCTCAAGGATATCCCAGAAACAGACAGTGGAAAACAGCAATGTCAAAAAGCCCAATAGAATGAATTTACCAGGTAAAACAAGTAATTAAATACAAGGAAATGAATGAAAAGGAACTAGTTATAATTATGTCATTACCTATCAGTTATAACAATCACTGTGAATAGTCTCAATTGACCAATCAGAAGAAAAAAATTAGCATGATGTATCAAGAAACAAGATCCAACAGCCTATAAGAAACACATTCAACATAAATATTCATAGACTAGAAGTCAAATGTAGAAAAACAATAGTCTATGCATCAGAAAACCAGCAATAAAGCAGGTCATAGTGATGCAAATTGTAGACAAAGTGAATTTCAAGCCAAGACTGATCAGAAGAGACACTGTGATGGCGAAATCTAGGTCTGGCTGAGCCAACTGCACCACACGGCAG
The DNA here is from genome assembly GCA_004025085.1 of Thryonomys swinderianus. NCBI lineage: Eukaryota > Metazoa > Chordata > Mammalia > Rodentia > Thryonomyidae > Thryonomys > Thryonomys swinderianus. Next base: position 11,633 of record PVIC010052333.1, on the reverse strand, counting down.
TCTCCTAGGTCCTGAATAGACTAAATTGAGGCCAAAACAAACATTGAGCTAAGGAGGGCATGACAGGAGATTACCCGGTCCTCGCCAACCTTGGGCCCCTCCTCTGACAACTATAGACCAAGCCCCAATAGCCACTGCAATCCCTCCCACTGCTTGTGCTATATAACGCCCATTCCTTAAAAGCAAGAGTTCCAGAAACCTCCCCAGAGTCTGGTGTGCATGTGTGACTCTGTGCCTCACCCTCCCGTGTGCAGTTCCCCCACAACAACTGGTGCCCAAACATGAGGCCCTCGGGTAATCATTGCCTCACCTTTCGGGTGAGTGCCCCCACTTTCGTGGGAGAATTCCTCTTTCTCTCCCTGCAGCTCAGCAGGCCACTATTTAACGTGTCGAACCCCCTTGCACCTTCTTTCCACTGACCTCACCTCTCCGAGTATGGGAAATATCCTCTACTCCTCTGCACAATCCCAAGATAGCACCGGGTGACCCTTCTCTTCCAGCCGAGACAAAGGTGCGACGCCAAGATGGTGCTGATACCTCTTCTCTTCCGGCAGACACAGGCGCCGCCCCCGACGGATCACCGCCCCTCCTTCCACTCCACCCCTTAAACTGCCCCACCTGCGCACTGTTTCTGGCCCTCATCCCAGCTGTGAGAGGCAATGGCAAAGGCAAGGTCCAGTGCTATGAGGCTATGGCTCCTGTTGCTCCTGCCACTGTTCAGCAAAGCCGCTCTGGGCCTCCACTTCCCAAGGAACACCTACTGGGATCAGTGGTACTTGGAACAGCCAGCCAGGACCCTGCTGCTCTACATGCATGCACTTCGAGACACGCCCAGAGAGGTGCTCAGCTTCCACCTGGGGCAGCACCTCTTTGGTGTCTACCACAAGCTGCTTCACAAGACTGACTGGATCCGCCTGGAGGACACTGGCCTTCTCTACCTCAACCCAAGCCTGGTCCGTGACTCCTGGGAGCAGCTCAGCCTGTGGAATGGCGGCTCTCTACAAAAGATGTCAAGCCTTACACTGCCATCTGATCCGCCAATCTGCCAAATGAGGAGGCTCTCTGTTGAAGAACAGCCCAAAAAATGTCTGCATCGCTCAGCACCACGATGCCCCAATAAGACCACCTGGAAAGATATAAAGGACTTCTATGACCAAACTTGTTCATTGGCCCCTCCAGGCACCCCCACACCCCATACCGGGGCCAATGCTGGTGGTCCTCCTGTGTGCTGCACTCACCGCCAACTCCCAGGCCGTGGTCACGTAAGTATGAGCGCTAATTCCCAACCCCCCTGCTCTAGTCATGATTGACTAGAATTCCTCCCTTCCTCGCCCCTTTGACAATGACTCCTCCATTTACCCTGTAGTTCCTGATGGCATCCACCTTGAGTCTCATGGAATACTTCTGACTCTAATTCCTCTGCCTGCTTTTCTACCTCACTCCAACTAACTCTTCCTCGGCCCTGGCAACCTAAAGACTGACACCACTGACCCATCTTCCTTGCTCTTGGGGCCAATGCTTCCTTCTCTGGAGTCTCTGGGACTTCTTACTTGTGCGGTGACTTATACTGTGTGTTCTATACCAACTCAACAATTTTGCCTTTAAGCGCCTGTGTGCCCACCCCTTACTAAAGACTGGTTGGGCAGCGACCCCCTGTTTAAATTTATGCTTCACCCACACAGAAAATGTGATTTAGGACCCTCAGCCATCATTGTGTCTGTGGTTGTCATGGTCTCCAAAGCCACCACTGCTTCAAACATCTTGCACAACCAGATTGCCACTGCCACTGCTATTAATCAACTTGCTCAAAATAATAAACATGCTTTTGGACAAATTGGGCTTTCTTCCATTCTACCCATGCTGCCATTGTCAACCTATATTCCCAAATGGGCTTAGTCCTTCGATGTGGTTAATGTCTGGGGCTCCATTTGGGAGGGGTTCGCAATGGGCTGGTCCAAGTTAAATTCATGGGCTCACAGGCTAATTTTAAGGTCACCCTATCTGACCAAACCCATAAAAATGTCATATGGTTGGCAAAGTCCATCGGGTCTAAACAGAGTGGAGGAGATGATGGTGAAATCGAGTCTGGCTGAGCCAAGTGCACCACGTCAGTCTCCTAGGTCCTGAGAGAGACCTTGGCCACTAGTAGACTAATTTGAGACCAAAGCAAGCATTGAGCTAAGGAAGGTGTGCTACTGCTGGAGACTGCCTGGTCCTCTCCAATGTTGGGCCCCTCCTCTGACAACCATAGACCAATCCCCAATAACCACTGCAAACCCACCCCATCACTTGTGCTATTATAATGCCCTATACTGCATTCATTAAATGGAAGACTTCCAGAAACCTCCCCAGAGTCTGTTGTGCGTGTGTGACTCTGCGCCTCACCCTCTTGTGTGCAGCTCCGCAATGACAACAACACTGCACACTGGTTAAAGGAGTATTTCAAGACAAAGAGATCACTGTCATGAAATATGTGTACCATTGCTCTTTTTTTTTTTATTCTTTGAGACAGAGTCTCACTTTGTAGTTCAGGCTGGCCCTGAGCTCACTATGGAGCCCAGGCAAGCCTCGAACTCTGTAATCCTCCTGCCTCTGCCTCCCGAGTGCTGGGATGACAGGCGTGAGCCACCACGCCTGGCACCATTGCTCTTTTTTAACTAGAGTGATGAGAACTCAGTGAAAGAAAAGGATGGATAAAGTGACTAAGTTCCATCACCAATCCTTATCTATAGGGATGGTAACACTGACCCATCTCTTCTTTCCAGTTTGGCTTCCAAGGACAGTGTATTGGTCAGCTTTTTGTTGCCGAGACAAATAGCAGAGAAAAGAAAAGTAGGAAAAATTTATTTTTGGCTCAGTTTCAGAGGTTTCAATCCACAGTTCAAGGCAGATGCTCCAAAGCAGAAGCATCATGGTGGTAGGGCATGGAGCGGGGGAGCTATTCACATCATGGCAGCTGGGAAGCAGAAACAAAGCAAGAAACATGGAAGAAGATACTGGGATTAGCACATACCCTTCAAAAGCATGCCCCTAGCAACCTGCTTCCTCCAACTGGACCTGACCTTTTGACAGCCCATCCAATACCATTCATAATCCAATCACTTCTTTAGCCCCACTCTCAAACATTACTACGCTGGGGTTGAGCCCTCCCTAGATGAGTATTTAGAGGAATATTTCACATTTCAACCATAATAGTGTAAGAAAATTTCTCGAAAATGGCTGGAGCAGACAAATCCAAGTCGATTTAAGACACTACATTTAACCATGGCTGTCCCTAGTGAGCATGGAGGATGAGGAATTAATGATAACATTGACACAAATGTTTGATCAGGTCAATTTTGCCCTGGCCAAAATTTACTGGTTGAAATATTACAGTAAAAGCTTTATGTCTGAAAACAAAGGTCTGAATGATTTCAGCAGAATTTAACACAAAATCCTTAATTAAACTTGGGTTTAACACCGCCCCAAAGGTTTAGTGAAAGAAGATTAGAGAATCGTGGTACTTAATGTCCCATGCAATGAAAACATAATTTTAAAATATGCTCATGCAATCTATGTAAAAATAGCAACAGTGATAAGAATCTCACTGAGGTACCATAGTATTTCCACATTGAAAGCCAGGGTTTCTCTTACATGATAAAAATGTTTTTAAAATAGACAAAGGTCAGGGATTTAGCTCAGTGGGTTCACTCCTGCCTAGAAAGCACACAGTCCTGAGTTCGACCACTGGTACTGCCAAAAAAAAAAAAAAAAACCCTAGAGCTAGAAGGGAATTTCCTAAACTTGATAAAGGAAATTTATTAAAAGCTCATAGATAACATCATCCTTAATCATAAAAGGATATTTTATGTTTTCTTCTTAAGTTATGAACAGCACAAGGATGTCCACTCCCACCAATTGTATTTAGCATGGTATTGTGGACTCTAGACAGGAATAATATTCAATAAAAAAGACTTCCAAATTGGAAAAAAATAAGGAAATTATCTCTGTTTTCAGGTGATACGATCTTATATGTAGAAAATCCTACAAAATCTACCAAAGAAAAGAAACATCATTATCATCAAAAACAAAACACTGTTGGAAGAAAATACAAGATAAATATGCAAAATTTGTTTGCAGTAAAGAGTGCATTCTATTGTAAAGAATGATAAACTTCACACTTTTTAGGGAGATGGAGGTATTTTGAAAATATATTAAGTGAAATAAATCAGACACACAAGTTTAAGTATAATATGATTTCTCTCATATAAGAAACTCAAAGTACAAATACAGTAAAAAGCAAAATAAAAGACTGATTTTAGAAAACACAAACAAGGACATAGACTTTTGTAAGTTGGAAGACCAAGAGTTTGAAAGAGGAAAAAGGGGAGAGGAAGAGGAGAGCAAAAGGATTTTTAAGATGTGTTGTGTACAAATACTAGTAACTCTCAATGAATGTAGTCGTTATGTGTCACAAACGTGAAACTAATAAACTTAAAATGAGGTAAAGGAATCTAGACATGGAGGGATAAGAATGGGGAGGGGAAAAAGAAAAAATAAAAATATGCTAAATACATGTACCTACTAAGATTAACATAAATGTCATGTACTACAAACAAAAAAGTAAACAGTAAATAATGCCAGAACAATATTGTCAAAAATAATTAGATACTTAGGAATAAATACAAAAATGTACTACATTTATACAGTGATTAACTACATAATACTTTTAAAATAGAGAAGCTCTAAATAAATGATGAAAACCCCATGCTCATAGATTGGAGGACTTATTGCTGTTAAAAAATAAATACTCTTCAAAGTAATGTACAGACCCAGCACAAGCCCTATCAGAATCTCAGTTTACTTCTTTATAGAAAATGACACGTTGATTCTAAAATTCATATGAAATTTCAACTGTTGTGGTGTGGAACTAAAATGTCCTCCCAAAGGGTCTTGTCTTGAATGCTTAGTCCCAACTGCATTCATCTTCAGAGGTGGAGTTTTAGAGAAATGAGTGAATCATGCAGGCTCGGACACCATTAATGGACTCAAAATTTGATGGTACATTATTGGGAAGTAGTCTTTTATTATTTTTTTTTCTGGCAGAACCAGGGATGAAATGTGGATCTTTGTGCATCCAAGGTAGGAACCATACCATGTGAGCTAAATCACCAACCCAGTATTGGGAAACAGTGGAAACCCTAGGAGTGGGTCCTTGTTAGAGGAAGTAGGTCACTGAGAGGTGCCTCTTGTGTCTCTTGACTTGTGCCCTTTCCTTGCTTTCTCAATGTCTCCTGTATATCAAGAGGTAAACAAATTTACTCTGCCCCATGCTCTCCATCATTATTTTCTGCCTCATTCTGGTCCCCAAACAACAAAGCTAAGCAATTATGAATGGACTGAAGCATCTAATGGCATGAGCTAATATCAACCTTTCATCCTTTGGCAAAAATCGCAGGTATTTTGCAAAGCAATAGAATGTGAACACACCAAGAAACCCATATTAATAAAACTAATTATATGAGGAAGAAGAAAGTAAGATTTACACTTGCTGGTTTCAAACTACAAAGCAACAATAATCAAGACACTATCTTACTGACATAAAGGCATCAATACATATATCTCCAAAAGAATTTAAAGTCCCAAAACTAATCCATGTATCTATTGTCAGCTAATTTTTGACAAGGGGGATCTTAAGAATATTGAAAAGTAAAAGGAAAGTCTTTTCAATGAATAGTGCTGGAAAAACTGGATAGTAACATTCAGGACAATGTAGCTGAACCCTCACCTCACGATATGTACAAAAACAAATTAACATAGGTCAAATACTTCAGTCTAAGAGTTAAACTGTAAACTTTTAGGGAAAAAATATGATGTTCCTTCATGATCTCTGATTTGGCAGAGTATTCTTTAATATTCAATCAGAAAGGTAGATAAACTGAACTTTTTCCAAGTAAATTGATTTATATAATTCTTTCCTTTTTAAATTGAGTTTATTGATATAATTTAAGTACACCTTGTGATCACATTCATGATTGAGAATTTGTATCTGCACATGATATATCATGATTCTTATTTTTCTCATTCCCTGCTCTCCCATCAGACCCTCCCCCTATACTTTAACTTTGTTTACATTTTCCTTCTTACCTTCAATTTTTTTCTTTCTCTTCTTTCTTTTCACTAGCTCCTCCTACCTAATTTCCCTTGCCCTTTGAACATTTCTTCCAGCATCACAATATCTATTATACATTTAAACTGGACTTTGTCAAAATTAAAAATAATCTTGTCTAAAAACAAAAACTAGCGAAAAATATGAACACAAGACACACGATAAAAGAATATTTGCAAAATGTATCTGATGATGCCGGGCGTGGTGGCTCACACCTGTATTCCCAGCACTCAGGAGGCAGAGACAGGAGGATTGCTGAGTTCGAGGCTTGCCTGGGCTACGTAGTGAGCTCAGAGCCAGCCTGAACTACAAAGCGAGACCCTGTCTCAAAAAAAAAAAACATATCTGATGATGGACTTGTATATAAAATTTATAAAGAATTCAAAAATACAATACAAGTATTTCTGGATCACATCGTAGCTCTATTTTTTAATTTTTTTTTTAGAAACTTCCAAACTGCTATCTAGAGTACCTGTATGGTTTTGCCCTCCCACCAATGGTTTTAAAAGGTTGAGGTTTTTTTGGTGTTTTTTTTTTTACTTTCCCATCAACACTAAGTTCTTACCACATAACAAAGTCAAAGGGACACAAGCAGTCTTTGAGAGGTGGCAGATTTGCCCATGCCATTGATCTATTACCCAGATCATGGTTAGGATACTCCAGATGTACACATGTCTAAACATATCAAATTGTGCTTATAAAATATGTGAAGTTATGTGTACATTAATTCCACCCTAATAATGCAATTAAAATTAAACAAAAATTTTCAAGATTTAAGAAATGGAGCAAATAAACATTTCCCCAAGGTAGATGTACAAATGGATTTTAAAAAGCCATGGCAATTGCCTCCATATCATTAGTGATCAGGTACTGTTTTAAGGACAATATCTCCTCTAATTCTCACAAAGCCCTGTGAATTTGCTTCCCATTTTATGTATGATAATACAGCTGAAGTAGAGAGAAGTGAAGCAATACACCCGAGGTCAGAAAGCTAAGAATTCTCTGAATGATCTCCTCTGTGTCACAGCTGCAGTTTCCAGTGGCCCCTGCATTCATGCAATCTAGTGCACTCTGCCTTCATACTCTAGAATTGTGTATTTAACTTTTTATTAAACATCTTCACTCAAAAAAGCTCTCCAAATATTCAAAGGGAAATGTGGTGGAGGATTGAGTAATGAGATGTAAAGAAAAAAAGTGATGCTAATAAAAAAGGGAAACAAAGCTTATGTATTTAGAGGGGTTGTGGGTAGAGGAATGGGAAAAATGAGAATTAAATTGTGTCATATACTGGTACAAATTAAAAAAAGAACGAGCTCTCCAATTCAGCACACTTGAAACTATATTATCTCTTTCCAACCTTTTTTTTCCTCTTACACTGTCTATATCTGTGAACAAAAGCATTTGGTCAACTTTGCCTTCTCCTTCTGTTTCACACTCCTTCCATCCTGGTGTCACTTTTACCACTGAGTGAGCAAGTGTGGTCTTCCCATGTGTCACATCCGGCTCATCTGCTCTGCATCTGTTGGTGAGTCTCATCCGGACTATGGCAGCAGCCTTCCGAAGGTTCTCACTGTCCCCGACTTGGCCCTCCCCCACTCTACCGTACACAGTGCTGCCAGGGTGAGCTTACGGACGCTCTCCATCTCTGAGCTCTCCATTTGTAATTTCTCCCATAGTTCTTCAGGATTTTACATAAAGTGCAAGTCCTTACTGTGGGGATCGAAGCTTTCTCTCACCTGACCCCCGCCTAACTCTGCAATTGAGTCTCTTACCCCACTTTTTCTTAACTGATGTGCTCAAGTAAGAAGTGCTGAGCTCCTTATGGTTTTCCAATCAAACAAATGTAACTTTATATCTCTTAGAGCCTGCTTCAATTATTATATTATTTTTTCTTTCAACATACATCATGACAAGTATTTATTTATCTTAAAGACTCAGCTCAAGCATTGTCTCCTCTATCACACTTGTCTGGCACCTATGACCCCCAGCAGACTTAACTGGACACTCTTCTGTCTTTCATTATAGCTGGTGTTTCTATTGAAGCACTTGCAGTGTGTTTTCTCATGAACTGTTTTAAATGACTGGATCTCCATTCACCGTTTGATGTGCATTTGGATAGTTTCCAGATGTAGCTATTATGAACTGTCTCTATAAACATGAGTCCGCATATGTCATTAGAAACTGTGCTCTTAAGGATTCTAACTCCAGCCACAGCTCCCTCAGTAACTTAGAGATCATTTTGCTTCCATTTCTTTGTGTGAGTTAATGCCAATTCTATGTATCCTGCCTCCTTTGTGAGAAAGGAGGGAGAGTATAAGTATAAAAATAAGTAAAAGAAAGTAATGATTAAAGAGAAAAAAATAAATGGTTGTACCTACATACTAAATGGTAAGATCACTGTACCTAGGAACCAAGACTTCATTATTCCTTAACTTTGTGCTCCCAACATATTGTTGGAAACAACAGTCGGTGGTTGATATATATTTATGAAATAAATACACTAATGAATAATGAATGAATAAGTAGATAAAAGTAACCTTTCTAGAATTTTCTAGAAAACTGCCTTCTGCTTGGGGTTCCCTGCTCCACTTCTCTGTGAGCTGACTCAATAGGCTTTAGTCAAGCTGTGCTCCTTCTCAGGAGTCATCATGTCCCCAGCCTGAATGCATCAACTGACAACACGATAAAGAATGTCCAAAAAAAAGAAGAATGTCCACAATACTATTTGACATTTCTTATGTGTTTTTCAGGTTCTAGGCATGTCATTTATCATTTTCCATCTAAATTATTTCATTTCTTTTTAATTGATTTAATTGATAGATTTTATATACAGATTGTTATCACAATCTACACTGAGAGTTTGTATCAATATCTGGCAGGACTTAATTATCATTTTTCCCATTCCCCTGCCCCCCAAGTGAAAGAAATAGGACACAGATGTGTAAATACCATATCTTTTCTCTGGTATGAGGAAATGAAGGTGTAAATGAGTTCTAAAATGTATGATAGGTATTGAGAAATAGTAAGAAAATATTAAATTATTTCATTTCTTAATCTTGTTTTCTAATCTAATTAAATGAACTAGTCTATACATGTACTAATTTGTATTCTCCCAAAATAATCAAATTTAGTGTACTTAATTTAAAATTTAGACCTGGTTATGAACTCTATAGATTTGGTGTCATTCCCTGAAAATCCAGACTTAAAATAATTCCATGAACTAATATATTTCTTTAGATCCCCAAGTATCTTTTACATTCAGCATAAAATTTTATCCTTACATCACCTATGGACAGTACATAGGATGGAGATCACTGTTTACTGTTTTACAAACAAGAAGAAATTATTTAACTTAACATAATCATAGGCAATTTTCAGACAGAACAAACCTGGAATTTAAATCTCTCGTAGGCATGTGTAGATTGTTGTACTTGTGATAATCTCGTATTCTAAAGTACGTGTTGTTTAAATGAGCACGTTTATTACAACTCTCTTGTGTCAAACAAAAAGTTTTTGAAGTTAATTCCCATGGCTTGGCCTATGTGGGCTTAAAACATCCTTTTCATTATTTGTAAGCCTTCAAACTTTTTCCCCTCTCATCCTGAGAAAGTGTTCTATAATTTCTCCACTGTTTACAAAATTACAGGTCATTACAGACTACAAGTTTCAGGTGAAGTTAACTGCCAGGTCTGCCAAGTTCTTAACAATGCCCAGTGTGGCGTCTTTGAGAGTTTACAAGAAATAGTTTTTAATTGCTCAGCTTTGAGCAGTGCATCAAGGCTAATCATGCCCCCAGAGCCTGGAGGAACCTCTGCGACACAAAGCCATTAGAAGTGTTCAGTTTTTCTTGGACCAACCAAACACAAGGGAAGAACATTTTTCCAGTTTAAAATGGGAACACAGAGAGAAATTCCCTCAACTGTTTGACTTGTCAGTCCTCTCTAGGACCTCCTCATTCCCTTTGTTCTGCTACTCTTTGTCTCTTAATCCATGGTCCAGGTCTACTTCATAACAGAAGAGGAAAGGAAGAGAGTAGAGTTGTCACTTGATACAGTAGGACTGTGGATTTGTGTGTAACTCCAAACAGGCACCTGAGCACTATGACAAATAATTTCTTAAAGCACAGTTAGACCTCTGACACTTTCTCTTTCCTTCATCCTTTAAGAATTTTTCTAGATGGCACAAGAAGCAAAAATTACTGAATAAAGTCTTCTACTGGTGATAATCTTTACCCAGCCATGAAGTGTATCCCCACCAGCTCAGGCCCCAGCCCCTCACTTTCCCCTTTCCTGTGACAATCCATGTTATCCCCTATCCTAATAGCCTGCAACATCCCCACCCCAGCTACGGGGCTCAGCAGTGTTTCCTCTTTCACCCTAACTCAGAGCCACTTTGTACCTCTTTGCTAGGATTTCAATTAACTTCTTTATGTGTTTTCTGTATACACAAAAAAAAGATATTTATGGCCTGGCATCAAAAGAAATGCCTTGAATACAGTACCTCTAATTTTAAAATACCATAAATGGAACGAGCCTCAGAGATCATCTGTACAGCCAAAGCAAGAGGCCCAGAAAATTGAAGTGACCTGCCCACAACCAAATAGTTTGTATGAGGCTCTCCCTTCTGACCAATTTGAGGAATGACATTAAAGATGCATTAGTAATCATGGTACTAACCAAAGCTAATTATTCTCATAGGAAATGATACTACATCCTAAATATCGCTGTGTTTTGAGTAGAAGTTTCAGAAGTCTCAGCTAAAGGCTAGTATTTGGTACCCTTATCATGTCACACCCAAGGAGCAGGACAAAATATTGCTGAGTACAAGATCTGAGACTCTTGTCTTCAAAATAAGCACCAAGCAAAAGGCCATATGGATAATTTTTCAAGGGGCACCAGCCTGGAAGCAAGAAACCCTGTTTTCTACCTATCTCTGTTTTTAATTAATTGTGTGTCGTTTGGTAAATTCATATGATTACTTTACACTTCACTCTTCTCAACTATAAAATGTTGGTACCAATTGATGTTAATACATTTGGAAAAATAAAAATATCTAAATGCCAATATTTGATACTCTCCATGTGCCAGCACTGTCCCACTTTCCATATATTTATTCATTTTATAAACAAGGAAAATGAAGCCTATACTCTTCTGAATACTTGCAAAAGTGTACTGAGCCAGTAAGCCCCTATGTACACATCCATAACCACTATTCTGACTGCCTCCAAACGTCTTATATTGTATCTAATGCCATTACCATTAAGTGTTAAACTAAAACAATAATCTGACCCAGGTTAGCTAAGAAGCAGGTGAAGAATGTGATGAGGGGAAGGAATAAATATGATACAGAAAGAAAATAAAAGAGCATGTATAAGGGGGGAGGAGGGGGGAGTGGGTAGGGATATGGGTAAAAATGAGAATTAACTTGTGGCATATACTGGTACAAATTTCCCAATGTTATATGTGATTTTGAGATGTATATAAAT
>PVIC010052332.1:0-12054 GCA_004025085.1 Thryonomys swinderianus | reverse complement strand
AACTCCTGCCTCTGCCTCCCAAAGGCTGGGATTATAGGTGTGAACCACCATGCCCAGCACTATGTTATGTAGTACCTGGAATCAAACTCAGGACCTTGCACATGTGAAGCAGGCAGTGCTGGAAACACTGAGCTAAAAACCTGGCCCCCCTGACTTTTTTTTTTTTGAGACAGGGTCTCGTTTTATAGTTCAGGCTGGCCCTGAGCTCAATATGTAGCCCAGGCAAGCCTTGAATTCAGCAATCCTCTTGCCTCTGCCTCCTGAGGGCTGGGATTACAGATGTGAGCCACCATGCCAGGCATTGTAGTATGTGGTACTGATTGCTGATGGATGTAAGTCACCAGGCCTAGTATTGTGGTCTGTGGTTACCAGGATCAAACTCAGGACCTTGTGCTTACTAGGCAGGCCCTGGAAACACTTAGCTAAATCTCCAGCCCCTGATTGATTTCTTGATAGCAGCCATTCTTTCTGGAGTGAGATGGAATCTCAGTGTTTTCATTTGGATATCTCAAATGACCAATGATGTTAAATATTTTTTCATATATTTATTTGCTGCTTCTAATTCTTTACCTGAGAAGTATCTTTTTTTTTTTTTTTGGATAGGGTCTTTAAATTTTGAAGGTCTGATTTTTTTTGGTTTTAGTTCTTTATATGTTTTAAATAGTAGTTGTTCATCTGATGAAATTATTTTCCATACCGTGGATTAAGACAGAACTTTCAGACATGTATTCTTTTTTTTTTTTTTTGAGACAGGGTCTCGCTTTGTAGTTCACGCTGGCTCTGAGCTTACTATGTAACCCAGGCAAGCCTCGAACTCAGCAATTCTCCTGCCTCTGCCTCCCGAGTGCTGGAATTACAGGCATGAGCCACCACGCCCGGCTCAGACATGTATTCTTAAAGATCTAAGAAAGAGAACTAAGCCCTTCAGTTATTTTAAATTGTCAACTATTTATCAGGAGAAAACTAAGGACATCCCTAGTTTCTAGTTTAACAGAAAATATGACACTTTTGGGCCAGAGGGTTAACTCAGTGGTTCTGGCGCCTGCCTCGCAAGCGCAAGGACCTGAGTTCGATCCCTGGTAACCACATATAATGCTGGGCGTGGAGACACGCCCACCAACAATCAACACTGCATACCACAATGCCGGACGTGGTGGCTCACGCCTGTAATCCCAGCACTCGGGAGGCAGAGACAGGAGGATTGCTGAGTTCGCGGCAGCTTCCCTGGGCACCATAGTGAGCTCAGGGCCAGCCTGAACTACAAAGCAAGACCCTGTCTCAAAAAGCAAAAAAAAAAAAAAAAAAAAAAGACACTTTTCCCCAAATGACAGTCTTATAAACGGTATATTGTTATGTGCCCCATTAGAAGAGTTTTCTAACCGAGACACCCATGCTCTGCTAAATTTTCTACTGGACAGGGATTATAAGGTTTTTAGATCTAAGGCACAACTTTGCACTCTTAAGGTAAAATATTTAGGCTTTATTATATCTAAGGGAACCCAAAGTCTAGAGGAAGAAAGAACTAAACCAGTTCTTTCCCTCTCATAGCTTAAGACTCTAAACCACTGTAGGAGATACATAGAAATTGCAGACTTTTGTCGCCTTTAGATAGTGGGTTATCGTGAAATTGCATGACTCTTCCATCAGCTTATAAAGGAAGCCCAGAAGACAGATATACATATTTTAACCTGAGAATCTGATTCCTAGACCACATTCCAGAAACTGTAACAAACAATTTTAAATGCCCTAGCTCTGGGCTTGCCAACAGGACACTGTTTCAATTTGTATGTTAATAAAAAGTGAGACTTGACTTTGGGAATAGTTATACAAGATCTGGGACCTGCTCAACAGTTTGTAGGGTATTTAAGTCATAAATATGAAATTATAGATTTTGAGTAATGTATTTAAAAAGTGACCCCTAAACAATATGGTTAGAATACTTTCATTCTCTCTTCCTCTCTTTTCAAGAAGCAAAAAAGTAGCCATTCAGGTTCTTTGATTATTGATCTAGTCTATGGCCATACCACACTGAATGCTCCTGATCTTATCTTGATCTAATATATATTTTTTTGGTACTAGGGACCAAACTCATGAGCTTGCACTTGCCAGGTAGGCACAGTGCCCCTGAGCTAAATCCCTGGCCCTATTGGTCTAATTTTCTTTATTCTTTTTTTTTTTTTTTTTGAGACAGGGTGTCACTTTGTAGCTCAGGCTGGCCCTGAACTCACTATGTAATCCAGGCAGTCCTCGAACTCACAGAAATCCTCCTGCCTCTGCTTCCTGAGTACTGGGATTACAGGTATGAGCCACCACACCCGGCACTATGGTATGTGGTACTGGGGACTGAATGTGGGCGTTTGTGTCCACCAGGCAGACACCAGAACCACTGAGCTAAATCCCCAGCCCTGGTCTAATTTTCTTCTTGCAGAACAATTAGAGTCAACCATAGCTCTTGTCCTTGGAGGATGTTTTGCTAAGAATTAGAGAGTCAGAAAAAGCACTCAGTCTTAACTGTCTTTCTATATGTAAGATGGTTAAGATTTAGTTCTCATGCCATATTGACAATCAAGCTTCTGCTCCTTCTCCACTGCCCTTCCGGTATTGTTGTATGTGGTTACCAGGGATTGATCCAGGGACCTTGCATTTGCCAGGCAGGTGCCAGAACCACTGAGCTAAATCTCCAGCCCCAGCCCCAGCCCCAGACACTTTGAAATTACACAAGTCTCTTTATTTTTTCTTTAACCCTCACCATCCCTTTTCTAGGCAGTAGAAGGATATCAGCCTCTGATAAACAACTAAAATTTGAAGACCAAAAGTAGAAATATAACTGGGTTAAGACAGCAGTCAGTATTTTGGCCCTGGCCCTCCAAGATCAACAAAGATCCAGGACGTGAGAGAACCTATTCTATAGGATACTACATCTTTAATAAGTTACCCAGCCTCCTAAGGGGGAGATCATTGGACACTGAGTCAACAAATGTACAAAGAAAGATCAGTGGGAGGGAAAAGTTCTCTATGCTTTCACATTTTCACCAAAAGCAACATGGTTAACCAAGGTCCTGACCCATCCTGATGGCTGACACTGACACCAAAGGTGAGAGGTTCTATGCATGGTTCCAAATGCTTGAGGAAACTTAACTGACCTTGACCAACAGCAAGAGGTTATACCCAGTAGAAAAGTATAATTAAAATATTAAGTCAAGGGGCCGGAGGGTTAGCTCAGTGGTTCTGGCGCCTGCCTCGCAAGCGCAAGGTCCTGAGTTCGATCCCCGGTAACCACATATAATGCTGGGCGTGGAAACTCATGCCCACCAACAATCAACACCGCATACCACAATGCCAGACGTGGTGGCTCATGCCTGTAATCCCAGCACTCGGGAGGTAGAGACAGGAGGATTGCTGAGTTCGCGGCGGCTTGCCTGGGCACCATAGTGAGCTCAGGGCCAGCCTGAACTACAAAGCGAGACCCTGTCTCAAAAGCAAAAAAAAAATTAAGTCAAGACTTTAATAATAAAGATATCTAAAGGGGCTCCAATTGCTGATCCTTTCTGGCAGTTTGCAGCCACACTGGTCACTGACCACTGTTATGGGTCATTTAAAAAAAAATTGGGGGGCCGGGTGTGGTGGCTCATGCCTGTAATCCCAGCTCTCGGGAGGCAGAGTCAGGAGGATTGCTGAGTTCGAGGCTTGCCTGGGCTCCATAGTGAGCTCAGGGCCAGCCTGAACTATAAAGCGAGACCCTGTCTCAAAAAAAAAAAAATCTGTGGTAAATATATGAGCTCAACAAGAGTTTTTCAATTTCTTAATTAAAATTGCCCTTCAAATTGTCTCTTTTTTCTTACAGCTAAAAGTAGAGATTTATGACAAAATATCCAACTTAAAGATAATCTCTATCAATAAGTGTCTAAGAGCCAGCAGTTTCAGTTTCTAAGTGTGACTCTTTGTCCAACCTGTCATTCTAATGTTTCATGTTTAATCTTATACATGCTCTAATTTCTTGCAAATTATTTTATCTATTTATTTATTTATTTTTGGCAGAACAAGGGATCAAACTCAAGACGTTGCATGTGGTAGACAGGTGGTGGCACCACTGAGCCAAAACCTCAGTCCTGAAAAATGTTTATTCTTGCCTAGAGGCTGCCAAACTCCAAGCAATCATACAGATGGAACCAACGACAAATATGCAAGACTCCTTTTACCGGGATCCGCCAGATTAACCTTGTAAAAAGTTCAGAACTGCTAACCTACAATATGACTTCTAACTGGGGCCCATTAAGTTAGCTCGCGTTGTTCCTACTGCAGTCTCCCCCACATTGACCCTTCTCTGCTCAAAGCAGTTAGATGATTAAAAACTACATCCTACATCACTGGAGGCTGGAGGTTTAGCTAAGTGGTGCTGCTGCCTTGCACAGTTGTGAGCTCTGTCCCTGGTACTGCAAAAACAAAAGAGAAAGAAAAAACTGTACCTTTTCTCCTTTAACCATAGTTATGGATACTTCTTCACAAGGGAGAACACTGAGGATAGCTAAATTAGTTAGAAATTATTGTAAGGCAATTAGACAAAACTGGGTGCTCAGCATAGAAAAACAGTTGAGGCACATTCACTGGTTAGCATTAGGGAAAAAAAATAGAGGTACTTACTTCCCAGAGAGATGAATAGCAGTGATTGATATTCTAAATAGACAGCAATCTCCCTTGCAGGTTTCCCATCCGATGTGACTTGTTTTCCAATTTGATTCTCATTAAATCAATGTTACCTGAGTGACTGTACTTGTAATCTTATTGGTTGATCATGGTTTTTTCCCACCTCAAGCCCACCTGGTAAATTTCCACTGGGGTTTATAGCTTTGTTTCACCTTGTATCTGCCTCACTAGGTTGTTTTCCTCAAAAAAATGTCTTTGAAAAGCAGGATGGGCAGGGAACCCACTCTCTAGTCCTCCTTATGTCTCTCTTAGACAGAAGCCTTCTTTCCCTCAAAACATTTTTCCTACTCTTGACCTCTGGCCCTCAGAAGAATTTATTCTTCAGTTTTAGAGAACATGAAATCCTGTTTTAGATATCTAGCAGGTTTGGAGTTATAATATTTCCCCTTATTTGGATTATTTTTTATCATTTGGATCGCTCGATCAATAGGAAGAGGGGTTGAAAGCAAAGGAGGGGGATGAGATAAAAAGAAGAATCAAGACATGTACAGGTACAAATTCTCTATGATGAATGTGATCATTATATATATATAAATATTTATACATAAATATATTTAAAAATATATATAATGCATCAATAAAACCAATTTTTTTTCAATACCACGCCCAGCACTGTGGTATGTGGTATTGATTGCTGGTGGGAGTGAGTCTCCACGCCCAGCATTGTATGTGGTTACCCGGGATCGAACCCAGGACCTTGCGCTTGTGAGGCAGGCACCAGTACCACTGAGCTAACCCTCCGGCCCAATAAAACCGATTTTTTAAAAATACATTGTTATAGCTGGGCGCGGGGGCTCTCGCCTGTAATCCCAGCACTCAGGAGACAGAGGCAGGAGGATTGCTGAGTTTGAGGCCTAACTGGGCTTCATAGTGAGCTCAGGGCCGGCCTGAACTACAAAGCGAGACCCTGTCTCAAAAAAAAAAAAAAACATTGTTAGAGCTGGGCTCAAACCCGTGATCTCCCTTGCCTCAGCCTCCCACCACACTGGGATTATAAACCCATATACCACCCCCGACAGAGGATATATTCTTTTTAATTGTCTTTTTTGCTTAACTGCAACACAGTTTCCAGATTCTTCCATGTCCAGTTAGATTTTAGACCTACCCAAACATCTAGAGAAAAGTAGTTGTTTCCTAGGTAACAAAGCACCATAAAATATGCAACTGGTGGCATAAATCTATTGTCTCCTAGACAACGCAGAAGTGTGCTCTCCCTCCTGAGCGAGGTGAGGGACACTGTGTTCCATGCCTCTGGCCCAGCTTCTGCTGGTTTGAGAGCGAACTAGCATTCACTGCTTTGTCTACCTCTCTCCGCCCTGTGGCCATGTGAAACTCCCCTTGTGCTATCTCTGTGCTCAGATCTTCTCTTTGGAGGGGGTCAGGAGTTCAACAAAGCCTTGTTGGAGAAGGTATCACTACAGCCCAGTCACAATAACCTAGAGGTAGCAACCACCATTTCTGAAACCAAGTCATTCATTTATTTGGCACCTAGTAAGTGCCTGCCTTTGTCTGACACTATTCCAGCTGGTTGAGATTCTTCATTAAATAAAACCACTGTTTCTTCTCTCTTAGGTTGTAGATTCTAGCAGGCAGAGATGTTAAAAAAGAAATTGTGTTAAAAGGTGGTTTGCTAGGTATTGTGGTACACCCCTGTGTTCCTTCCTGAGAGACAGAGCCAGGAAGATAATGAGTTGGTTTCAGGTTGGGCAAGTTAGTGATATCCAGTCTCAAACTAAAAAATAAAAATAGGCAGGGAAGGAGCAACCAGCTAGGTTACATCCTTAGTACTGCAGAAAGAGAGAGGGAGAGGGAGAGAGAACAGAAGAGCAAAAATAGAGAAGGAAACAAAGAGAAGGAGGGACGGAGAAAGAGTGAAAGAGACCACTATTTCTCCTGCGTTGAGAACACTGTTATGCGTACTGGGGGTGAGCAAGTGTAGCAATAAGGAGACCATGAGAAAATTATTGCAATAATCCTGAGATGAGGTTAGTTGGGACCAGAGCAGTAACAGTAGAAGAGCCAGGTGTGGTGGCACATGCCTTTAATTCCAGTTATTCCTGAGACTGAGGCAAGAGTATCACTTAGCAAGACCCTATCTCAAAATTTAAAAGGGGGTGGTGGTGTAGATAGTGGACAGGATGTTGCTCAGTGCTGCCTGGGTTCACTTCCCAGTATACACACACACACACACACACACACACACAGTAACAAATGTTTATGTTGTTTGTTTTTGCAGTACTGGGGACTGAATCCAGGGCCTTTGCACTGGTTCAGTGCAAGGCAGACACCAGAACCACTGAGCTAAATCCCTGGCCCCTTCCCCAGCCTTTTTTCTTTTCCCCCAGCCCTTTTTAAATTGTTGAGACAAGGTCTTCGTTAATCATTCAGGCTGGGCTTGAATTTATGACCCTCCTCCCTAAGCTTCCTGAGGAGCTGAAATTACAGATATGTACAACCATACCAGGATATTTAAGAAGCCTGCCATCTTGTGCATCTCTGTGAATTTAAGGGATCATAGAGATGTCTATAAGCTAACAATTAAAAATTAGGAGTTAGCTGGGCATGGTGGCTCATGCCTGTAATCCCAGCATTTGGAAGGCAGAGGCAGGAGGATTGCTGAGTTTGAGGCTTGCCTGGGCTACATAGTGAGCTCAGGGCCAGCCTGAACTACAAAGTGAGACTCCATCTCAAAAAAAGAAAAAAAGAAAGTTTAGGGGTTGGGGGTATAGCTTAGTGGTAAAGTGCCTACCTGGCATATGTGAAGTCCTGGGTTTGAAAAAGAAAATAACAAAATACAAATTGGTATTATGCCAGCACAGTGGCACTCGTGTGTACCCAGACATTCCAGAGGCTGAAGCAAGAGGATGCTTCAAACCAAGAATTTGAAGTCAGCCTAGGCAACATAGCAAGACCCTATCTCCAAAAGGCCAAAACACCATTGATAATGAAAAAAACTTACTATGTTATATACTTGATCATATTGTTTTATATTTATCTTCTTTGGTGAAATAAGAGAACTCTGACAAATGATACCCATGTGAAAATCAGAAAACTTTCCCTCAATTTAGCCAAATACACACACACACACACATACACACACACACACACACACATTCTTAGAGTCCACCAAAATATGTAGGCACACTTCAGCAGTTCACTCTATTAATAAATGTCTGGAAGCTCATGGCCACTAATTTGAGTACATCTTAAAATTGTAGACACCAAAGTTAATTTCTATTAATCTAATATCTTAATAAATCTAGTATTAAAATATTATGTAACTTTTCCTGATATGTCCATTTTTTAGACTCTTATAGGGGTATGAAAGTGAGGTCTCAGAGGTGGGTGGGAAGATAGTAGAAAGGACCTGTGCTGGGTGGTAGCCAGAAATGAAGATAGGGGTCAGTAGGGATCAGATCTTTCAGCACAGATAGAAAAGAAACATTATAATTTCTCTAACAGACACAGCTAAGTGGCCTGAGCTGGCAGTGGTTTTCCACTGAGATGAAGGTTTTTTCAATTTGGAAGAGCACAGCGAGGCCAGAAAGAAGCTTTTAAACCTGACTAAAATAGGAAATAGCTACTGTAGATGTCTTAAAACATATGTGCTCCTGAAAGGCATCAAGTAATTCTGACTAAAATAAAGACTGATGAAGATATTCATGATCATAAAATCTTGAATTGTCACTTAAGTCACTGGCAAGCTGCACCACGGACATGAATATACATAGGCCCACCCAACATCTATGAGAAACGTTCAGAAAAGGTTTGAGGTACAGCCAAGTTCAGAGAACCGGCCACAAAGCCAGTGGTCAGGTTTCTTGGGAATGTGACAGGGTATTGACTTCAGGATTCAGCTGCTGTGAGGATTTGAGTTATCACGCTCCTGGGTTACATTTATCCAAATCTTTCAATTGCTTGGTTCGGGAGCCTGAGAGCACTGATTGAATTAAACAAATTGGTTTCTGGTCTACTCAGATTTAATAGATGGTAAAGTAGAAACGGTTTTCTGAACAAATAAATTTTCCTTCAAGAATTCTGGCAGAAATGGTAATGACAGTCTATAAAATCCAGATGATTTGGGGAAAGGACATCTGGTAGAAACATGTATCATTAAACATTTAAATGTGGCGTTAGACAAGGCTTAGCAATAGAGGGAAACATTTTGTTCATCAACCTTGACAAAACAACACAGAGGTTCCTTCTGGCAGAACACTTGAAGAGTGTAGAGAGTTAGATGGGTTTTCATGAACACTGAAAAAATATGTAGCTGACAGAATCTGAAGGATCCTATTTTGACAAAAGAAGATTTAATGCTGCTGAACTATCCCTACATGAAAAGCTCCCCATTTTATACTGTAAACAGAATCCAAGAGCTAAGTGTATCTTTTATTAAAACCTTAACAGTACTGGGAGAAAAAAAAAGTATTTTGCCTTTTATTGATAACAAAAACAAATAGAATCTATTGGCAGGCAAGAAGCTTTCTTCAAATCACAGATCCATTATCTAGAAATATCATATTCTGGTCAGCAAACTATCAATGGCTTTCTTCTTGCACAAGGAAGATTACAGGTAGATGGGAAGAGGGTGAAGGAATTTGGGGAACTGCCCAGTGTTTTCCACAATCAGATAGGAACTCTACAACCACACCCTAGAATGCACTCAAGATGTTTGGCACCAGTAAAATATGTTGTAACCCTCTGGAGGAACTATGTCTGCTCAGAAGGTATTCAGGCGTAGCAGT
This sequence comes from Thryonomys swinderianus, assembly GCA_004025085.1. Taxonomy (NCBI): domain Eukaryota; kingdom Metazoa; phylum Chordata; class Mammalia; order Rodentia; family Thryonomyidae; genus Thryonomys; species Thryonomys swinderianus. The sequence continues at coordinate 2,605 of PVIC010052332.1, read as the reverse complement.
GGTTTATAAAATGTTCTTTTTTTTTTTTTTTTTTTTGAGACAGGGTCTCACTTTGTAGTTCAGGCTGGCCCTGAGCTCACTGTGTAGCCCAGGCGAGCCTTGAACTCAGCAATCCTCCTGTCTCTGCCTTCAGAGTGCTGGGATTACAGGCATGAGCCACAATGCCCGGTATAAAATGCTCTCTTAATTTACCCTAGGGGAGTGAAGGAGTTTAAGTTGAGACTGATGGTTGTGTGGTGATATTGATGGTTCCTGCTGGCTGTGGGGTAACAGAATAGTGAGGTTCAGACCACATCGTCCCACCTTGATCCCTGATATAGCTTGTCCTCTAATAGCAAAGCATCTCATCTATTGATAGTGTTCATGTCACTTGTTGCTCAATGCCACACATTAAGACAGATGAAAATACTCTGTGGTGTGTTATGAAGCATGGAGTTGCTTTGGTTTGGCTGCAAAAGAGATGACACAGAAGGGAGTATTCTGATTGAAGGCCTTTGGATGTCATGCTTAAGGGTTTGGATTTTATTTCATTGCCAGTTGGAATAAAAGCAAAAATGTGGCAGAGACTGATGTGACAGAATCACTGTTGTTGTTGTTGTTGTTGTTTTTTGAGACAGGGTCTCCCTTTGTAGTTCAGGCTGGCTCTGAGGTCACTATGTAGCCTAGGCAAGCCTCGAATTCAGCAATCCTCCTGTCTCTGCCTCCCGAGTGCTGGGATGACAGGCGTGAGCCACCACGCCACCCGGCAAACTGTGGTATGTGGTATTGATGGCTGGTGGGTGTGAGTCTCCACGCCCAGCATTGTATGTGGTTTCCGGGGATCGAACTCAGGACCTTGAGCTTGCGAGGCAGGCGCCAGAACCACTGAGCTAAATCTCCGGCCCCCAGAATCATTGTTTTTTATTTTCATTTTTTTTTTTGAGACAGGGTCTCGCTTTGTAGTTCAGGCTGGCTCTGAGCTCACTATGTAGCCAAGGCAAGCCTCGAACTCAGCAATCCTCCTGCCTCTGCCTCCTGATTGCTGGGATGACAGGCGTGAGCCACCACGCCCGGCAATCTGGTAGGAGTTTGGGAGATAGAATGGGAATTTAACTCGGTCATTCCAGTACCCGCCTTACAAGCACAAGGTCACGAATTCAATCCTCAGTACTGAAAAGAAAAAAAGTGGAAAAGGAGTTTGTGAGATGGACTGAGAAAAGATTTGAATGGAAGTAGGTGATCAGTTAGGAGACTATTTTCACTATTGAAATACAAAAAAGGAAAGAGCCTATGATAGTAAGAGAATGGAGAGGAAGCAGACATATCTGAAAGATGCTGATTTAGGAAATGAATAGAACCGGGAAGCTTAAATGCATCTAACCTCTACAGTAACATTTTTATTGAGTTGGCACTGAAAAAAATCTACTTTACATAGAAAAACCACCTAATTTCAGGCTTGCGCCTGTTTTATTCAGTTTTAAAGGTAGTCAGGTTGGGAGAAAGGAAGGGGAAGTTTTTCTTTTATAAAAAATACAGTTGAATCAAGTAGATATGAAATGACACCTATTTTCACTCTGTTGGGATCAGATTCTCTTTGTGAAAGGAACACATGGGCTAATCTACACATTTAACTCCTCTGCTCCACTTGGATGATTTGAGAAAGAGGAAGAAGCCCACATTCTTCAGATACCAGCTCTTTTAGTGTTCCTCCTAGAAAACTGTGTTCCAGCTTGTACAGTCTGTGTACCTTTGTTGATGGGTGAGAAGAAATGAGTGTATTTGGACATAAAAGATGAGAAGCTTTTAGCCTGATTTCTTTGTTTTTAAGATACTTTACCATACTGGTATAATTTATTTATATGATTCCATGGATCCAACTCAGGACCTTGTGCTTGTAAGGCAGGCACCCAGAATTACTGAGCTAAATAAATCCCCAGCCTCATATTGGTATAGTTTAAATATCAGGCAACAGAGTGGTCTACAGGCTATGGAGTCAGACTACCTGCTTTCAAACCCCAATCTCACTTCTTCCTGACTGTGGGATCTTGGACAAACTGTTACTTTGAAACCTGTTTCCTTACTTGTAAAAACTGAAAAACAGTAGCACCCAATTGGTAAAATTGCTGTGATAATTACTTGAAGAAGTCCTAGAAAATGGCTAGCTCAGTGCCTGGCACACAAGTGTACTCAATAAGTAGAATGATCATTACCAGCTTAGAATTCAAACCAGTAGAAAATAGGGAGATAGAAAAAGAATGGGATTTCTTGGGAGATACTTTAAGAGAATAAGTGAAGTATTGTATACCATTATCAGGTTCACTAGAGGAACAGATGATTATACAAAAGATTTCCTAGATGGAGTTAAAAACGGAGCCCAGGTGGCCTTTGGTGCTCTGGAGAGAAAGAGGATCCAGGCAAAGACAAAGGCCTGGAGCTCCCTGAAGAGTCTGGGCTAAAGGCTATGCTGGTGCCACGCGCACACAGCCTGAGTCTTCCCTCAGTTTGCAGCTGTGACTCACACACACTCAGAGCTTTACTAATCTGCTAGGTGGTTCCTACTCAAGTTGACATGCTGCAGTGAATGATGACGAAAGTGTATTTTATGGGCTCACTTTTTTTTTTTTTT
>PVIC010052331.1:0-12187 GCA_004025085.1 Thryonomys swinderianus | reverse complement strand
TTTTTTTTTTTTTTTTTTTTTTTTTTTTTTTTTTTTTTTTTTTTTTTTTTTTTTTTTTTTTTTTTTTGCTTTTTGGAGACAGGGTCTCGCTTTGTAGTTCAGGCTGGCCCTGAGCTCACTATGGTGCCCAGGCAAGCTGCCGCGAACTCAGCAATCCTCCCGTCTCTGCCTCCCGAGTGCTGGGAATACAGGCGTGAGCCACCATGCCCAGCATTATATGTGGTTACCAGAGATTGAACTCAGGTCCCTTGCGCTTGCAAGGCAGGCGCCAGAACCACTGAGCTAACCCTCCGGCCCTGACAATAGCTTTTTTAAATGTCTTTTACACTGTCTCCTGGTTCTTTAGTGACTCCAATCAGTCTTATATTATTTTTCTTTGAGTCATCTAGAAGCTGTTGAATTCATTTCCCATGGTCCTTTGATCTTTTCCATACTACTATTGTATTCATGGTTAAGTGGCTTTTCATATCCCATAATGTTTGTTTTGTATAGTTGGGTGCATTAGAGTTTGGTGCATAAATATGTATGACTGTTATCTTTCTCTTCGATCATTCCCTATGCGGAAATATAGTGACCTTCTTTATCTCTTTTAATCAGTTTGGGTTTGAAATCTATGTTATATGCAAACAAGATAGCCACTCCTGCTTTTTTTGCAGTTTCCTGTGGCATGGAGGATAGTTTTCCAACCTTTTATTTTCAGTCTATGGGTTTTCTTCTGAATTAGGTGTGTTTCCTGTGTGCAGCAGATTGTAGGATCTTGCTTCTTGATCCAATCTGCTAGTCTTTGTCTTTTAATTGGCCCATTGAGTCCATTGACATTAATGGTTATGACTGATATGGATATATTCAGAGCTGCCATGTTTCCCTGTTCTGGGTTCTTTTCTTCTTTGCTTTTCCCCTTTTCTATTTAGTTTCTTCTTTGCCCCCAATAAATTCACTCTCCTGGGTCTCATGGGTATGTAATTTTCTGTCTTTTTTTTCCAAGATATTCTTTAGAATGTTTTGGAGTGCATTTGTGAAGTTTTTCAGGTGTTCTTTTTCATGGAAGTATTTTATTTCCCCGTCTATTCTGAAAGATAATTTTAAAGGGTACAACATTCTAGGTTGGAGGTTGTTTTCCTGAAATGCTTGAAATATTTCTCTCCAGGCTCTCCTTACGTTGAGTGTTTGTGTTGAAAGGTCTGCTGTGATCCTAATGAGCTACCCTTTGTAGGTAATTTTCTTCCTTTCTGTCACTGTTTTCAGTATTTCACTCTTGTCATGCATCTGGAACCTTGATAATTATATGTCTAGGTGTACATATTTTCATGTCACGATATTTTGGAGTCTTTTAGGCTTTATTTATCTGTATGTCAATTTTTTTTCCTGTGAAGTTTTCTGTTGTTATCTCTGACAATACATTTTTTTATGTCTTTTACACTGTCTCCTGCTTCCTCAGTGACTCCAATCAGTCTTATATTATTTTTCTTTGAGTCATCTAGAAGCTGTTGAATTTATTTCCCATGGTAATTTGCTGTTTTCTATAGATTGTATCTTTCCTGCTCTTTGGCTGCTCTGCTGTCCTCTAGGTCTGAGATTCGCTTCTCTGCTTCATTCATCCAACATCGCAAGTTTTGTTCTCCTTCATTGTACCCTGGAGCTCTGCTTGAAGCTGTTTAAAAGGTTCCACTGCTTCTGCTGTCTTGGATTCTATCATCTTGCCGATCTCTTCTTTGATGATGTCTTTCACTGTGGAGAGTATCCCTGTTTTGATCTCAGAGATGAGTTCTGATTTCTATTTTACTAGTTCTGCTTTAGTTCCCATCTCCAAGAGTCCTGGTGTTTGTATTTCAGTTTGCCCTCTTTTCCTTTTCTCTGAATTTCCCTGGGGTGATTATCTTTGTTTCTGGTGTTTTTTTTTTTTGTATTTTCTCATTTCTACTCTTGCATTGTTACTAATGCTATTCTTTGCCTGATAACAGGGCAATGTTTGTTTCAGGTCTCTTTCTATTTTCTGGAGCCCTTTGGATGTGACACCTTCCTGGGGTGTCCTCCTTGAATCTGTAATGATCCTTCAGTGTTCTCAGTTCTGACACATCATAGGAGTTATTTGAACAGAACAGTCATATTATATTTGTTATCATAATAAAATCAATGCCAATATCAGTATTAAACACAGTAGATAAAATAAAAACTTTTGTTAAATTCTGTTCTGAATACTTTGAGCTTATGAGTTACATCTATGTCCATATGCCAAAATTTAGAATTAATCAGCAATGTGTATTCAACATGTAGATGATAAATGTACCCCCAAAACCCTTTGGGGATAAGAAGTCACTGGGGAATCAGGGACATTGGGAGACAGCAGGAGAGTGAAATACGGTTAGCAGTTTTATGAAGATTACCTATATTGTAGAATATCATATATGCCAGTGGGTAATAGAGAATAAAAGTGTGTATAAAAAACAGTATCCACTATATGTTCTAAGGTCATTGGAGACTTTGTACACCATCTTATAATAATACAGGAGAAGAAATAGGGCAGCCTAAGAGTCTTACTTCTGGGTATTGCTTCTGACAGGATGATAGGAGAGGGTGTAGATATAAGAGGTTAATAGAGGGATCTAGGAGTAAATGGCAAAACTGAAGCTAGATTCCCATTTTTTTAATCTCGCCTGGTCTGTCAGAGCAGCTCTAGTGTGGAGGGACACAGGAAATGGCTCAGGCTCCTCTCAGAGCTCCAGGGTGCGGTTGGGGCCGTCCGGAGTGCCTCAATCCTCCATGGTGTGGATGGCACCTGGGGTCTATACCTGACTCCTCACTGCACAGCTCCATGGTGGAGCGGGCCGGTGGGCAGGACTCAGTCCTCTGCTGCTGAGAACAGAGGGGCACTTGGATTAGCCGAGTCCATGCCACTCCAGGATGTAATGGGCCAGTGGGCAGTCCTCAGTCCTCCACCACCACTGGGAATGGAATGGAACCCAGGGTAGCCAAGTCTGCACCACTCCAGGGTACAGTGGGCCGGTGGGAAGGCTTCAGTCTTCCACCATCGGGAATGGAATGGTGCCTGGGGCAGCCTAGTCCATACCATTCCAGGGTATAGTGGGCCAGTAGGCAGGCCTCAGTCCTTCACTGCCGAGAACAGAATGCTAAAACTTTTTTTAATAAATTTAGTTCATTGGTACATTTTAGGAATACACTCTGACCACATTTTTCATTGTCAATTTAGAACCCTGATTTTTCTTTATTTTCTTTCTTTCTTTATTTTTTTTAAGACAGGGTTTTGGTTGCTTTGTATTTCAGGCTGACCCTGAACTCACTATATAGCCAGGTTAATCCTTGAAGTAGAATCAAATTTTTAATGAAAAAATGGAATAGATCCATGCTGTAAAAAGCTTAAAACAAGATTCCAACCAAACAGCTATGCTAGCACTTAGTTATAATTAAAAAAAAAAAAATATATATATATATATATATATATATATATATTGTAGTCCTCAACAAAAGTTGTAGATATTATATAGAGAGTTATCATACACACTCTATCTTGCCCAAATGGCACCATTTTACATAATCATAATACAATTTTCAACTAATTTTATATGAAAACTGTCTCAAATTGTTTCTTTTCTAAAAAAAAAAAACCCACTGTATTGCAGTATAACTGACATAATGATCTGTAAACTTTTATAAACCTCAGTAAGTTTTGGCCAAGATAAGCATACTTCACATCCATAACCACCAACAGGACTGCATGCATACACTGTATCTCCAAAGGTTTACTCAAATTTTCTTCTTTAACAAATCTTAACCATTTTGGTACTTGATTATTCTATGTGAATTTTAACATCAACTTTTCAGTTGTCATAGAAATTTCTATCAGGATTATAAAAAAAAATTTGTATTGAATTTGTTGTTTAATTTACAGAAACTGATATTTTGTTAGAGTCCTTTAGGCATATGCATATTACTGCTCAACATTTATCCTGTTTTTTTCCTTTCTAATGTTTTAATGTCTTCTATAGAGTTCTTACAACTCTTTTATAGAATTTATTCCTAGGTACCATATGGCTTTGCTGCTACTGAGAATGTGAGAATTTATTTTTATTATATTTTCTAATTTGCTGTTACTTTTGTAATGTTATTGTTTTTATGTTCTGTGTGGAAATCTCTCAGCTCTCAGAGTTTGTTTTGACAGTGATTTGAAATATAACAAGTGCATGGATAGTTAAACATGATTCAGTCAGACTCAGATTTAGCAGATTATGAAATAGACATTTAAATATTTTCTCTGTAGGTTGGTATTTGCCTGGAAATTGGTCTGGACAGTGTGGAATCCTCTAATCCACCTGCTGCACAGACACTAAAAATTTATCTTTATTTTTTTTTCCTTTTTGAGACAAGGTCTCGCGTTGTAGTTCAGGCTGGCTCTGAGCTCACTATGTAGTCCAGACAAGCCTCGAACTCAGCAATCCTCCTGCCTCTGCCTCCCGAGTGCTGGGATTACAGACGTAAACCACCACACCTGGCATTGTATGTGGTTTCTGGGGATCGAACTCAGGACCTTGCACTTGTGAGGCAGGCACTGGAACCACTGAGCTAACCTTCCGGCCCTAAAAACTTATCCATTAAAAACAAGAAAGATGAAACAAACAAACAAACAAAATAGAATGTCTATCTGTGGAGGATCAAGGGCATTCTGCCCCTGGGCTATATCACTAGCTCTTTACTTTTGAGATAGGTTCTCAGTAAATTGCCCAGCCTGACCTTGGAATTTGAGATTCTTTTGCCTCAGCCTTCAAAGCACCTGTGATTACAAGTCTGTGTCACTGCAGTTGACTGAAGAAATATGATTTAGTCAAGCTTGTACTGTTATCTGCCACTATACCCAACTCCACAGGGTAGATTTATGAACTTACAGCTTACTAAGGAGAGGACAGAGCCCAGAGGGTACTTGCACAAGACCTCACCATGGAGGACTGCAGTTTGAACCTGCTGTTAACAGAACCCAAGACTGTATTCTGCTGCTGTTGAGGAAATATCTGCCACCAGTTATGTATCTGGAGGTGGCCCTTCAGAGCCACCCAGGGTCCACAGCTTGTCATGCAAATAGAAAAATCTAATCTGTAATAGTGTGTGGCATATGGCTGAAGACTACTTCTGTCTGGCTGCAGTAGGAGCCTGGTGTGGGTGAAGACTGGTGCTCTCTGTCTTCTGTCTGGAACAGACAGGATGGTGGAGGTGACAGTAGTTTGTAGGAAGGATGAATAACAGGCAGTGAAGGAAAAGAAGGCTCTTGTGGATGTGCAGATGTGCTAATGAAAGTGTCTGGCTGATGAGTTTTCCTGTTTCCTCTAATTTAGCTTAATATGTACAAAATCCAAGAGACAGATTGATTTGTTGGAGGATAATTCAGCTGCCATGGCAAAAGGAAAAAATTTCTTTGTGGGTGTATATGAGTCACATGTGTTGTGCCAAGTGTTTGAAGCCAAATCCAAACTATCCAGAATTTATTGTCCTATTTCAGTCCAAGTGATATAATTAAAAGTTATGGTTGGCATATAATCACTAATTACACAGTACCATTATGCTCTTCTGGGTTTTAATATTTATTTGTAATTTCCTCCATTAAATCTAATTAACCATCTTAGAGAGCTATAGGCTAATTTTATTATTTTTGTCCTATAAGTTATCTTCTGACATCCCAGAAGCCAAAAGATTCTTGAAGAAAGAAGTGTCTTATTCAGGCTCATTTTACACTTAATTAAGTAGGAAACATGCAACGTTGGGGTAAATATTGACTACCTGAGTCTAAGAAGGTTTTTAGGGCCAGCAAAGCTTTTTAAGTTCAATAAACAACAGATTGACTGTTAAATATTTGCATATTCTTCATGGGGTCAAAAGCAATCAGTGAGTTAGATAAAATTTTTCTAGAATTTGTTGGATAAAACAGTGACAGAGGTAGAAATGTCATTACTTAGAAATCTTCTTTTGTTGTTGTGATACAAGTAAATGAACCCAGGCCTTTCATCCTGAGATGAACCCCTAGCCTTTTCATTTTATTTTCCAGACAGGATCTCAACAGGTCATTAAGTTGCTCAGGCAGGCTCATGCTTCAGTTCTTCCTGCCTCAGCCTCCCATAGTGCTTGTATCACATATGAGTACCAAAATGCCAAAGCTAGTGTGCTATCTGGATGGTGTTCTTCCACGAGGTACTAAATTTCTCAAAAGCAAAGTACCACCTCACTTATTAATCATCATGTGTTAGTTTCAGTACAATATGTGCTAATGATTGTTCAGTGACTGCAGTGGTGTGAGACATGAAGGCCAAGTGTGACTGGATGATTAGCTATAAGTCATCTGTTATACTCAAGCAATAAAAATTCTTCCAAGGAAGACCAAAAGGTGAGAAGAGCTCTTTGCCATTTGTGCCTCTTGCTATTATCTAATCTCTTTAGACTTTCATCAGTTTGTGTCATTACTGATTTTTCCCTCAGACTCCCTGGTACTGCAAAATTATTTGTTTGAAGGAATGCCTCCATTTTGGTGTTTAGACTAAGTACAAAGATCTCTCATTAGTTATACTGAAAATTGGACAAACTCACCTATTACCTCACTGACTGGATTTCTCTGGTTCTAGTTTGTTTGCTACTTCATAGATGAGAGAAAGAGAGAGAGAGAGACAGAGAGAGAGAGAGAGAGAGAGAGAGAGAGAGAGAGAGAGAGAGAGAGAGAGACCTTTTTCCAATATATTTACTGCAAAATAAGTGACACTTGTCTCTTTTCTTTCTCTCTCTTCAGTGAAAACCTCCTCTTCCTGGATGAGTAGAGATTATATAGGTGTTACTGGATTTCAGCAGGAACCAAGTAATTCCCCAGCCAAAATCCAAAACAGATGCACTGGCTTTATGAAGTTTATTGTATTTTTATCAAACTTCCCAATCAGGATGATAGTCTCTGCTGTCCCTTTTGATTATCTCTTTCCTTGTCATAAAGTATGGGCTCATATGTGTATAACCAAAACATTATAACTAAAATGCTACTCTCCAGGAGAACTCTTCACAATGAAAAGAATTTCTGCCTAACTGCCTTACTTACTTCTTTTTTTCTTTTAATCTTATTGGTACACTGTATATACAAATCATGATCACACTCAATATTGAGAATTTGTACCAGTATATGACACTATTTCTCATTTTTTCCCATTCCCTTACCCACCCACAGCCCCCCCCCCCAATTTACTTCTTTATGTTTACCTTTGAAGCCAAAGCCAACAATGTTACATGACCTGCCTGGGATCATGGGCCTGCTGAATCCCAAGACTTGTATTGTTATAAAATCTTTGTGAAATCTTTTTAATGATTTCTTCCAGTTTAGTACCAAAACTACCCATTAAATAACTTCTCATCAAGACTCGGACTTCTTTGCCTGAGCCTCTCACACAGGCTGACCTTCATATTATCACACAGCTTCAAATATATTTCTAAATGTTGATCGTTTATTTACAATCGAGTCATTATTTGATCTTTTTTATTTCATTCCAGTCAGTTCTGAATGATCCTAGACGTGCTCAGAGCTGGTACATTATCCAGGCCATTTACTTTGCCTTTTTTCTGCTGTGAGTACCTTGCCATTTCAGCGTGTATGACTCCATTTGCCAGTGAGCCAGACCGAGAGCAAACAAACAAACAAACAAATAAATAAATAAATAGATAGATAAATAAATAAATAAAACGAGCACGTTTTGTACATGTGCTCAGTCCTGGTACATGTTATTTTGTTTGTTTGGTTGGTTTTATTGTTATTTTTAAGGCTTTATAAAATGAAAAACAGAATAAAGAATTTTAAAATACTGGTTAAAACTCTCACTACTAATATTTTAAATTATTTATATTTATTGTAAATAGGTACATGAAAAGCCAAATCTCCATAAATTATTTCAATTCTTTTCTATTCTTTTTTATGAATTATGGCTTCCTTTAAGATACATGGAACTATTGATATTGTTGATGGCTTGGAAAAGATACCAGTTCTATATTAAATTCTATCAGTTAGTACTTACTGAGAGTGTTCAGTGAGCTGAATGCTCTGCTCCTAACAGTTTCACATTTTATCAGTAAGCCAAGAATGAAAGGAAAGGCTGAGCTCAGCTCCAGCATAAATCTGAGCATCTGGGCTATATTTGCCTGGATTGGTAGCATAGCATTTTGACTTCATAAGGGTCAAAGCAGATGGGGAGAAAATACGTAAGTTCCAGTTTCTGTGTCCTGGAATGCCAGTAATTGTTGCCTCTGGAATTCTTCCTGAATAACTCATTTTAGCTGAACAAATTACAAAGGAAGTTTAAAATAGCAATAATACCATAGCTTTTATGAACAAAAATCCACTTATACAAGTAAAAGTATAAATTGGTAGACTTTTTGGTTACCTAGCCAGTGAAAATATATTAAAAGTGTTCCCAATATTGGATCTACTCTCCTACATTTACAACAATATTGAAGAAAAAATCAGAGATCTTAAAGGACTTTTTCATATCAACAGAAATTTAAATAGGAAAAAACAAATCTCAAAAGTGGAATATTAGACAATAATTTGACGTAATATTTTTTTGAAAGAACCACCATTTTCTGAAGAGCTGTTTGTGACATAGAAAGTCACTCACAAAACAGAATTGAATGAAAATAAAGCTGTGTGTAAACTTCATAATCAGGTCTAATATTTATTAAGTATATCTGAATAGTGAATGACTATATGAATATTCAAAAAGAATGTACACAAACATATGGAACAGTGCTGTGGATTTTTTTTTCTTTTTTTCTTTCTGCTTACCTATAATTTTAAAAAGGAAAGTATTGATTTCATCATAAATATAGTGCTTAAACAAAATTGTATACTGTTCGTTAATAGTATACTATCTTGCTACTAAAACAAAATATATCAGAGGGAAAAAACCAGAGAACAACATTCCTTATGAATATAGATATAAAAAGCTTCATAAAATACTAGAAGGGCCCAGTAGAACTTGAAATAAAAGACTTTTTGCAGCTACCAAGTAGAATTTATCTCAACCATACAAAGTTTTTTCAATCTATAAAAATCAATATAATATATCCCATATAAAATCAAATCAAATCTATGTAGCTATTTTATAGATATCAAAAATTGACAAAAGTCCAATATTTTTCATAATAACTCATAAAACTAGAAATAAAAGTAAGCATCTCCAATGTGACAAAAGTTTTTATGACAAATTCATAGCTTTTACATTTAATACTGAAAAACTTTAACTCTTTTGAAGGTCAGGAGTAAAATGAGAATATTCCCTTTTGGCAATTTTCTCCAGCATTGCAGGGAAATTTCTAGCCAGGCATTTAGGCAAGAAAACTAGATAAAAGACATCAACATTCTTAATGCTTTTATATAGATATTCTAATCAATACATGCACATTAAAGTGTAAAGCAAGTTCAGTGTTGCAAAACACAAGTCATTATATAGAAATTTATTGTACTTACCTACACTAGCAGTAACAATCTGAAAAAGAAATTAAGAAAACTATTTCACTTATAATAGTACCAAAAACATTAGAAGCAGCCAAAGAAATTTAGAACCTACATATGAAAAACTACAAAATTCTGGTGAAAGAAATTAATGACAATTTTTCACTTGAAAAGATGCCTTCTGTTTGTGAATTAAAATACTTAACATTATTACTGTAGCAATATTCCCCAAAGTCAGCTACAGATTCAATATAAACTCTAAAAATATTTAAATGCTTTTTTACAGAAGTAAAAAAGTAGATCATAAAGTTAATATAAATTACAAGGAACCAATAACAACAAAGAATTGAAAATAAGTTGGAAAATATACTTCTGAACTCAAAAATTTATTATAAAGATGCATTACACAATAAAATAAGGTATGAGCATAAGGACAGATACACAGATCAACAAAATGGAATCAGAAGTCCATAAAACCTATAAATCTATAGTTAAGTAGTTCTAACCAATGACATCAAAATTACTCAATAGTAAAATAATGATCTCAACAAATAATTCTGAGACAACTAAATGTATGCTAAGGGATTAATGTGAGCTACTTCCTCAAATCATATAATGAAGGTAACTGAAAATGTATCAAAGATTTAGAGATAAAATTATAAAATTCTTAGAAGAAAACTAACAAATCATTTATGCATGATGCAAGTTTCTTATATATAACATCAAAGCACAAGGAGGAAAAAATAGGTTAATTGAGTTTCATAAAAAAATTGCATAAAAATTGCCATAAAAATGGCAAAGGACACCATGAAAATGAAGGAAGAATGCACAGCACTTTAGAAAATATCTGTTCCTTCACATTGTGCATTGGGGATGAAGTTTCTAAAACATAAGATCTGGGGGAAATATTAAATCCCACCACACCTTTTCAAAACAATGTTGCTCAGTCATAAAAAGGAAAGAAATATCCATTCACAACTTAACAATGAATCTTGAAAATACTATGCTACATGAAAGAGGCAAGTCACATCGGACAGGTAAGGTGTGATTTTGCTGATATGAAATGTTAAGAACAGGCAAATCCACAGGGAATGTAAATTCTTGGTTGCCCTGTGTCTTAGTGAATTTTCTCATTACTCAGACAAAATATTTGATACCCAAAGTTAAGGAGGAAAAGTTTATTTAGCTCACAATTTGTGGAGATTTCAGTCCCTAACTGTCAGCTTCAACGCAGAGTAGGGAATGGCTGAGGGATGCCTCAGAAAAGAACTAGTTCATGGTACCCACACTGTAGTAGAAGCACCAAGAGAACTTAATAGGGTCTTTCTGGCTCTTTTATCCAGACTACCAAGATTAGGGTGATGGTAAAGCAATCTGTACTGGTGTAGTGAATAAATACTCTTAATCCCAGCAGCACACACTATTCAGGAACCTCTGAAAAGTCCTATGAGAACATGAGGCTTTGGGGAGACATCTAGACCCAAACCATAACACCCTGGAATGGAGTAAGGAATCAATGGAGAGTGACTGTTAATGAATAGATAGAGTCCCCCTTTCAAGTAAAGAAGATATTTTGGACTGAGTTATGATGATTAAGTCACTCAGTAAGTATACTGACTGTCATTAAATTTACATAATAGCATGTCTTCTTTTATAGGTCAATGAATTATATCTCATGTTGTAAAACTTTTTAAAAACAATTCTCACATCCACAGAATTCAGCTGTTAAAGGGATAAGGAAGAGCCTATCAAGTTCAAGTTCTCTTTTCTCCTTTGCGCAGAAAGTGCCTTGGTTGAATGAGGGGGAGGCACTGAAGCTCACAGTGGGGATGAGAAAGGATACTCTCAAAGCTCAGGGGTTCAGATTATAACAGAATAGACCTGGGAGAAAGGAAATAGACTCAATTTTAAGACACAATTGAAATTTAATATCAATGTTATCTAGGTATTTAATTATCTAATTAAAACTCTTCTTTATGATTTGAAATTAGATTTTCATTACATAAAGAGAAAAGGAGTATTTCTGCAGGACTTCCCTCACAAGCACCATAGAGGAGCCACAAGGAATATTTGGAAAGTACCCCAGGAAGTCTAAATGTAAACTGTTCTCTAATTTCATCCTGTGAGTCCTGCTTGTCAGTGCATGAGTTACAGCTGGTAACAGTAGGTGTCAGGGACTGTGAGGAAACTGAGTTCCTCTCACTAAGGGGAGAGTAATGGCAGCATTCAATGAAGTGAAGTGTTCTGTGCTCCAGTAGCTTCACTGGACTGTATATCACAGGTCTTCTCCATAAGGGACTTTCAATCCACAGTGAGACATCCCTTGCTAGTCTCAGGAATTCTTCTCTATACTTAGCAAGTCACCTAGTGGATGATAGACAGACAGAGGGACAGATATTCATAGAGAACTGATCAAATGACTCTCCATCCTCAAATACCAAGGTCTGAGAATGTCTGTATCCTTATATGAAATGATTTAGTATTTGTACATAACCCCTGAGATTCTCCTATAGGTTTTACATCTTCTCCAGATTATGTATGATAGCTAATACAATAGATATAACCATGTAAATAGTTATCATACTGAACGATGTCAGAATATAGTAGGGAGGTTTCCAGTGGACTGAAGGGAGCGGGGCGCACAGACCGGGCTGTGGGCCACGACAGGCCATTTCCAGTGGACTGAAGGGAACGGAGCGGCCCACTGTA
>PVIC010052330.1:0-12183 GCA_004025085.1 Thryonomys swinderianus | reverse complement strand
AAAAGAAAACTACAGGCCAATCTCTCTAATGAACATTGACGCAAAAATCCTCAATAAGATACTTGCAAACAGAATACAGAGAGTTATTAAGAAAATCATACACCCTGATCGAGTCGGATTTATCCCAGGGATGCAAGGCTGGTTCAACATATGTAAATCAATCAATGTAATACACTATATTAACAGACTCAAGGGCCTCACTTTTGTAGTTCAGGCTGGCCCCGAGCTCACTATGTAGCCCAGGCAAGTCTTGAACTCAGCAATCCTCCTGCCTCTGCTTCCCAAGGGCTGGCATTACAGGCGTGAGCCACCACTCCTGGCACTGTGGTGTGTGGTACTGATTGCTGGTGGGCATGAATCACCATGCTCAGTATTGTTGTATGTGGTTACCAGGGATTGAACCAGAGATCTTGCACTTGCTAGGCAGGCGCCAGAACCACTGAGGTAAATCTCCTGCTCCCTAAATAATTCTTAAGGGTGATTTGAAGTGATTTTGTGGAAAGACATTATATACAGCTGAATGTAACTCTAAGCCTTACACCAAAATATCAATGTATTGTAACAAGAGTAGCGAAGTATTTCCCTACAATGGAGAAATAATTATAAATCTCACAGGGAAGAAACCCGAGAGCTGCATTCTGTCTTTCTTTTCTTTACTTCTGTGAAAATGCTTGCTCTTCCAACCTTCTGTGCAGCTGGGCTGGCTCTGTGTCCCAGTCCCGACTAATGGGAGCTGGCAGGAAACCCGTGAGGCTCAGCTGGAAACGACTTTACTCCATGGTAAACAAGCACATCTTCAGGTGTCGCTTATTCTTAGCTGCATGAAGCGCAGCCCAAAGAGAATGCGATCTCCAGAGCTCACCTCTCCACTCTGCCAGCCAAGAGGGGAAGTCGAGGGCTGGGAATTTGGCTCAAGTGGTACCGCGCCTACCTTGGAAGCACTGGGGCCCTGAGTTCAATTCCCCAGTAGCACGAGGAGAAGAAAAGTGAAAAAGGAGAAGGTGAAGAGAATCCTGGAAAGCGGATTCACAAAACGTGATATTCATATAAACAGTGGAAAATCATTCAGCACATAAAGGCGAAAGATAATTTGTGTATAATGTGGAAGAAACCTTGGAATCAGTGTGCTATGTGCAAGGATCCAGGCAAAGGCTCCCACGTATCGTATGGTTGCATTTATAGGAAATGTTCAGAAAAGGTAAATCTGTAGAGACAGGAAATGAGTGGCTTCTTGTGGCTGGGAGAGAAGGGGCATGGCACGGGCTGCTAGTGAACAAAGGGATGGTTCTGGGAGTGACAAAATGTTCTAAAATTGGACTACGGGGATGCTTGCAGTTCTGTGCAAATATACTAGCAATCAAGGAATTTTGCAGTTTAACTAGGCCAGGTTTGTGTTATGTTCGATAAAATTTCCTTTAAAAAAAACCCTAGAGTTATAATCACATGAGCTGAACCAATATCTGCAACAATGTGTCAACCATTCCCCCAGGATGAAGATTATTGTCATCCACACAAACATATACTAATTAAAAACAAAAACAGGGTGCCGGAGATTTAGCTCAGTGGTTCCACCACCTGCCTAGCAAGTGCAGGGTCCGTGGTTCGATCCTGGTAACCACATATAATCATATGATACTGGGCATGGTGACTCACGCCCACCAGCAATCAGTACCACATACCACAGTGCTGGGCGTGGTGGCTCACGCCTGTAATCCTAGCACTCGGGAGGCAGAGACAGGAGGATTGCTGAGTTCGAGGCTTGCCTGGGCTACATAGTGAGCTCAGGGCCAGCTGAACTACAAAGTGAGACCCTGTCTCAAAACAAAACAAAAACAAAAACAAAAAAACAGTGTCCTATGAGCATCTCATTTACTGGATGGAAAAGAATCCTGGCCTTTTTTTTTTTTTCCTTAATATAAGGGACTGAACCCAGAGACTTTGAACTGAATCACAACCACAGTGCCTTTTAAATTTTTATTTCCAGAGAAAGTCTTAAGAGTCTTACCATGTCACCAAGTGCCTCAGCTAGGTTCGAACTTGCTGATCCTCCTGAGAGGATCCCCCCAGAGAGGCTGCATTATAGGTGTGAAAAATCATACCCAGTGAACTCTGGCTTTTTTCTTTTTTGTCTATTGATGTGTGTCTTTAACAAAATATTTTCTTGCCGGGCGTGGTGGCTCACTCCTGTAATCCCAGCACTTGGGAGCAGAGACAGGAGGATTGCTGAGTTCGAGGCTTGCCTGGACTACATAGTGAGCTCAGGGCCAGCCTGAACTACAAAGTGAGACCCTGCCTCAAAAAAAAAAAATTTCCTTGGCACATTTTATATATACATTATGATCACATTCAACATTTAGAGTTTGTACTAGTACAGGACGTATCTTGTCATTTTTTCCCATTCCCCCCTGAGCTCTGACTTTAAAAGCAATTTTAATTAAGTTTTCTGTTTCATGCAGCCAAAATTACTGTATTTTTAGTTATACAACTTATTTACATAATGTAGATGAGTAAATATTAGTGTACTTAATGTGTACAGTATGGCAGGTAAAGCATACCATGTGGTAAGTATCGAAGAAAGGAAAGGACCAACAACCGTTGCCTTCCCACTAAGGGCCACATGACTTACGCATGTTGTAGTGTCAGTGCCTCACAGCAGCCCCAGGTAAAAGGGGATCTGCCCTCAAGTGGTTTCACATGTAGGGAATTGTTTTTCCCCAGTGGCCTATGGGCCGACTATTTCACAACCTTCAAATGGTACTGTTTAAGAATAAAAATTCTTTGGTTCTCTTTGGACTTGCTAAGCCAGACCCACTAGGAAGACATAATTGGCCAATATTTTTTACAAAGGTGGCTCACAAACCCATCAGTGTCTTATGATGCTTCCAATTTAAACCTGTATAAATATAAACAGAGCCTCCGGTGGTGGAGAAGAACCTTCACGAGGCCATTGTGGTGGAAAGGCAGGAAGTTAAGAACCATGTGTGACAATTCCCATAGCTAAATCCTGGAAACAGCCTGTATACTTGTCAGTGGAAGATTGGACGGAAAATGTGGTGTCTATGTATAATGGAATACTTCTCTCCTATAAAGAATCACAGATTGAGGGCCGGAGATTTAGCTCAGTGGTTCCAGCACCTGCCTCGCAAGCGCAAGGCCCTGAGTTGGATCCCAGTAACCACATACAATGCTGGGTGTGGTGACTCACGCCCACCAGCCATCAATACCACATACCACAGTGCCCGGCGTGGTGGCTCACGCCTGTCATCCCAGCATTCGGGAGGCAGAGGCAAGAGGATTGTTGAGTTCCAGGTTTGCCTGGGCTACATAGTGGGCTGAGGGCCAGCCTGAACTACAAAGCGAGACCCTGTCTCAAAAAAAAAAAAAAAATCACAGATTGAGACATATGTAGTAAAGTGTCCAAAAATGTAATGTTGAATGAAATAAACAGACACAGAAGCTTAACTGCAACATAATATCTCTCATATGAATGAGGCAAAGCATGAAGAAAGAGAATACCAAAAGATGGGTAGAAGGGGACAAGGAGATATGTCTCTTGAAACAGGAAAAAGTACAAAGGGTGAGGAGGAAGAGGGGAAAGGGAAATAAGTAGGATGAAGATATGTCCTGTACAGGAACCTAGAAACCGCAATTGATGTAAATTTCATATGCCATAACATGAGCTAAAATTAATAGTATCAACAAGAGTGAAAAATGGGGTTGGGGGATGGGAAGAAGGAGGGAGGGAGAGGAAAGGGAAAAAGGATAAAAAGAAGAAACAAGCTGTGGTGTACCTGTACCCACTCCCCAAAATGACTATAAACTGCATGAATTGCAAATATACACTAATATGATGCTAAATTAGAAGAAATTATGAACAAGCCCCAGTCTCTGTCCTCCCAAAGGTATGGTAAGCGGAATCTAAGCTTCCCCCAGCTTCCTCTCCCTGGTGTACCTGCTCTCAAATTCAATCAAATTCTAATCTTGTGCCCTGTGTGGGTTCTCCAGATGTAATTAACATCTGAAATCAGTTGCTCTAGGATAAGGAGATGTTTCCGGCAAGCCAGAGCTCATCACAAGAACCTTTTGTGTTAGGGTCTAATGATAGAAGAAATGAGAACTTGAAGCCTGAGAGGGATTTGATGCAAGAGGTTAACACTGGCTTAAAGAGAAAAGGAGCAGGAGGAATGGGCTGGAAGGAGCTGAAAGGAGCCCCTCCTGGTCACCACAGCCCCTCGTCATCACTACAAGGAAATGGGAACTGAATTCTTCTACAAACGGGAGTACTACAGAGTGGAACCTGAGCTCCAGAAAGGTGTGCAGTGCTGCTGACACCTCAATTTCAGTGTTTTGGAATACTGTCATTAGGGTGTGGATTTTGAATGTCTCCAAAAGTCTCATGCCTTGAGGCCCAGCTGGTGGTACTAACTGGGAAGTGGTAGAAACTTTGGGAGGAAGAGAATCGCTGGAAATGTGTCCTGGAAAGGATATTGCAACTCTGGGTCCCTTTCTCTCCCTCTTTTTGTTTCTTGGTCAGTTCTGTCCGTATGTCCTTTGCATGATGCACAACACCACAGATGTTACCGCAAGCCCAGAGGCTACCAGGAAGTAACCCCTCTGAGACCATGTGCCAAAATAAATCCTCTTCTTTTGGAGTTACCTCAGGTATTTTGTCACAGTGACAGCAAGCTGAATAACACACCTCTGCAGAGGCTCAGGTCAGCTCAGCTGTGCCTAGAGTCCTTAGCCCAAGAACTGTGAGATAATGAATTGGTATTGTTTTAAACTGCTGAGTTTGCAGTAATTTTTATACAGCAATAGAAAAGTAATGCTGAAGGGAATTTGGGAAGACAGCAGAAGTCGGCAATTAATGGTACATAGAGAATGGGGGAGACAAAAATAGCCTTCCCTATACCCAAGTGCTTACATTGCCTATTATTATACACCTTTAGGAGTGTCAGTAGGAACGCTTTGAGTCATGGATACTCGACTCACTATAGCATAAGCAGTTTTCTCCTCCAAAGCCGGTGCAGTTATTTGTTCATGCTGGCATGGGCTCTATCTGTTTTTCAGAATCGCTGGCATCTTGAATGTGTTAGTTGCCTTCATGTGGTATGATGCTGACATGGTTGCTTCAGGCATTCCATGCTTTCTAGGCAGGAAGAAAGGGTTGTGAAAAAGTTTTGTTGATGGAGTCTGACCTTTCGTATAGGGAAGTGGAAGATTTTCTGCAAGCCTCATTCAGAGGACTCACTCACATCTCAATGACCAGCACTGCATTGCATGGGTAGACTGAGACCAGTGTTGGCTGAGGGAATGGGATGGCTAGGACTGGTCAAGGCAGTGATAGTTTTTTGTCTTGGGCCAGGGATAGAGCCCTATCACTCACTGAACAAATCAGGGGTTTCCTTTGATGAATCATCAAAAGCAAGAATGGACCCCAGCTGGGTAATAGTTGGTGTCTCCCATAGTTGGAAAGAACAATTCATCATTGTCTTAGTTATTTTTCTCATTGCTGAGAGAAACTCCTTGTCAACCAGAGTTAAAGGAGGAAAAGTTTATTGTAGCTCACAGTGTGCAGAGATTATAATCCATAGTCAGCTGGCTCCAAGACAGAGTGGCATGGCGCAGGGGCATCACAGAGGAGAAACAGACAATGGTGGACAGAGGCGGAAAGGCAGCAAGCAGCCATAGTATCCCTGTATCTGCCCTTTGTGTGTGTGTGGGTCTTCCTATTATCCACTCCCTGAACTATGCCAAACCAGTAAATGGACTAATTTAGTAATCATACCCTTGATCTGAGTATCACACATTTAATCCCAGAATCACACATTCTAGATCCTGCCACCTCTGAGAGGGCTCACTTACGGCCACATGAGACTTTGGGGGAAAATCTAGACACAAGCCATAATAATCACTAATTCAACAAATGTTTGTTGAGCACTTGCTAGGACTTGATCCAAGGTTTACAAAGGGGAGTGTGTATGTGTGTGTGTGTGTGTGTGTGTGTATGTGTGTGCATGCACACATGTGTGTGAGGAAGGAGAAGGACATAGGCAGGCACACAATAATTACACTGAAAATTGATTTAATTAAAATAAGCAGTCTGTACTTTTGTATTGACCACAATATGTTTCTTACCACAGACACATTAGGTAAATTACAAAAAACAGCAATAACAGGCCTTAAGAAGTCCTGTATTGATCTGTGCTTTTGAAAAAATGTTTTAACTGGGAGAAGATATATTGAGAGTAAACTTCTAAGAACTATTAAATTAAGTATTGATCAATGTCTTTTTTTATCAAGGTCTTGAACTAAATCTGGGCAGGAGACATAGCTACATTTAAAATGCAGATGCAATGGAAATACAGACATAAATAATCTCCAAAGAAGGTGTGGTAATGATCTGCCTCCACTTTATGGGAATAGTAGCACTCAGTTTCAATATGATTTATAGAAGAGTCTCAGGTGTTCCACCTACTTTAATATATAAAGTTCTCTAGACAGATGCATATCTTAATTTTTTTTTTTTGTTTCCCAACTTCCTTCTTGAGAATTGTCTTTATGGAAGTAATTACTTCTTCCATATGCTAGTTTGATGGGTATGACCCTTGGGCTTACTGAAACTGGAGAAATTAGCTCAGTAATTTAACTATTTTGATGCCACCTTGGCTTTGAGAATGGTGGCCAGTTCCACACTCACATAATTAACCAGCAATTTGCTCGTATGTGAAACAGATGCAAAGGAAGAAGGAGCCTGTCGTGACTCAAAGGAAGAAGTTTCCTGTGTTCATTTTCTAAGGTGTGAAGACTGAAGAGTCAGTAGGACATTCTAAGAGAATTTCATGTGAGTCCTATTCCAATACATGTGTGTCCCAGCCTAGACGATGGAAAGTATGTCCACATCTTTTCTCAAGAAAGCTACTGGAGGGGAAGATGAGCAGCACCAGCCCCAACACCAGCTGTGACTCAGAGCAGAGCCCCAGGTGCCCTTTGTACTGAGTTTCCAAGCCCCTGTGGTCCCTAAAGTTGGAGTGTGAAAGAAGTTATGCCAGTTTGGTGTTTTACTCTGTGGTGCTTTTAAATTTAAAACGAAATTTTTTAAAAATAAAACTGCTGGCCCAGGATTTAGCTCAATGGTTCCGGCATCTGCCTGGCAAGCACAAGGTCCCAGGTTCAATCCCCGGTACCACATATCACAATGCTGGGCATAGTAGCTCATATCTGAAAGCAAGACCCTGTCTCAAAAAAACTAAAAAAATAAAAATAAAAAAACCCTGCTTCTTAAAATAGCAGCATGTGAGCCCTGGGTCGTGCTCCTCGGCTTTGATTTCCACCCACCTCTGTGCCTTTCGCCACTGCATGTAATCTTGCTCTATTCTGTAGGAAACATCTCGGCCCCAAGGAGAGGGAGGCTCATCCCTGTGAACGCACAGACATTTAAGGGGCTAAGGTTGATGGCTCCTCTGGTTCTTCTGGCTTCATCGACAAGTGCCTGGTTTCCAAGCCCTCGTACTCCTGTTCTCCAGCTTTGCCTTAACTACTGCTCCATTAGAGACCAACTCAGCCAAGCACTTGAGCTTTCCCTTTTGCAAAAGCAATAAACTAAGCTTTGTGGGGTTCTTTTGTGGCTTATAAACTTTACTGAATGGGAACACTGTCCATAAAATCCACCTATGTTAAGTGTATGGTACCATGATGAACTTCAGTAATATATACAGTTATAAATGTACATACCATGAGTTTAGAACATGTCTGTCTCTCTAAAATTTCCTGGGATTTGGAGCCAGGGATTTAGCTCAAGTGGTATTGTACCTACCTTGGGAGCACAAGGACCCGAATTCAATTCCCCAAAAAAGCCGGGTGTGGTGGCTCACGCCTGTCATCCCAGCACTCGGGTGGCAGAGGCAGGAGGATTGCTGAGTTCCAGGCTTGCCTGGGCTACATAGTGAGCTCAGAGCCAGCCTGAACTACAAAGTGAGACCCTGTCTCAAAGAAAAAAAAGATACAATTCCCCAAAAATGTTTCAGGGGTCTCTGTCTGTAATCCTGCCTAGTGCTCTACCGCTGCGCTACGTCCCTAGCCCCTTAATTGGCTTTGATAAGAAAACTTTATTTAATTTTGAGAAAATGTTGCATTATTTAATTCTATTATATTCCAAACTAAACATTGCTATCACATTTTTTTCTTAAGAATTAAACTGAAGAAAGAATCTTTGGAGATAAGTCTTACTGAGTTTCCCAGGCTAACTTTCAACCTGTGATTCTCTTGCCTCACCCTCCCAAGTAGCTGGAATTATAAGACTGTGCCACTGCACCCAGTTTGAATATAATGGTTCTTATTCCTTAAAAAACTTTTAGATCCATAGTATTGCAAAAAAATTATTTCATACTAAATTTTTATTTATATTGCTTGTTATTTAAAGCAGTGGAAGGTAATTATTTTGCGAATGTGGCTTTTATTTAATCCTGCATATGATGAGATCAGTTTTTATGACTTTTTTTTTTTTTTGAGACAGGGTCTCGCTTTGTAGTTCAGGCTGGCCCTCAGCTCACTATGTAGCCCAGGCAAGCCTCGAACTCAGCAATCCTGCTGTCTCTGCCTCCCGAGTGCTGGGATTACAGATGTGAGCCAGAACACCCAGCACTATGGTATGTGGTATTGATTGCTGGTGGGCGTGAGTCACCACACCCGGCATTGTATGTGGTTACTGGGATCGAACTCAGGGCCTTGCACTTGCGAGGCAGGTGCTGGAACCACTGAGCTAAATCTCTGGCCCTTTATGACTTTTTATTTTTCGCTACTTCACACACACGGAAAAGTCATCCCCTAAGCTACCTAACTGGCCACAACTGTGAGATCCTTGAGGTTGCTGCTGGCACTTTGCTAGCTGACTCGGGCTACGGGGGCTTCCTCCTGGGTCTAACGGTGTGGGCTTCTGAGCATTCCTCTGAATCAGGACCTTCCCGTGCACATGGTGGGTCAGAGAGTTGTGTATTTTTAATTTAAAAAGATGTCCTAAAATTGTCCTGCAGAGAGATCTCATCTACTCAAAGCTCCCTTAGGAGGATTCGAACTTTAGTTTACTATACAGGATTTCACTGATACTGAAGGTGATCGATATTTTAAACATCTCCTTATGTGGCAGATGAAAAGGCATCTATCATTTTGATTTGTTTCTTTATAACTCTAAAGACTGTTGCTATGAACTGCCTAATCTTTTTGCTCTGCACATATTTTTTCTTGCTTGCTTATAAATACTTTGTGTGGTTCCAAAAACAGTTCCTTGTGCACAATATGTGTAGCATTTTTTGCAGTCTTTATGTGTCTTTTGAGTTTGCTATCGTGTTTTCCATGCAGAATTTAAATTTTATATAGTCATATTTAGCACTGTTTTTTTGCCTCTAGAATTTGGATTGTGTCAGGTGTTAAACGCTCCTCTGGATACCTATATTGTTTTTTAAGGAGCTGCACACATTTTTTCCCCCAACATTCTTCTGATTTCAGGCTCTGAGTTTGATACCGATCTCTCTGGAATTCATTCTGGGATTGAGGCTAAAGTAAGAAGTGGGACTCATTTCCTGGTGTGGATTTATATGCTGTCTCTCTCTCTCTCTCTCTCTCTCTCTCTCTCTCTCTCTCTCTCTCTCTCTCTCTCTCCATCTTCCATTCGTATCCAGCATCATTAGGCCTCTTGGACTTGATCACTTGCTCCTTAAGCTACGATTGGGCTTCAGCTTCCACTTCTGTATTTAAAGTATTTCATTTTCTGCAGAAGCACTCTTCTTTTCGTCTCTCTGTCTCTGAGACTGTGCTTTGTGACTTCGTTTGAAAGATGTGTTTCTTTTGTTTGGTTTTTGCCATTTCAAACACAAATAATTTTCAGTTGGAGGACAAGGGTGAGATACTTGCACCTGAGGGATATTTATAAGGTTGGACATATTTCTGGTGACCATGACAGGGATGGTGGCTTTGCTGACACTGACTGATTTGGGGCAGGAATCCTGCTAAGGATTCTTCAAGGTACAGGAGAGCCACCCACGATGGAGAATTATGACCCCAATGTCAGTATCACCAAGGTGGGGAGACCCTTTCAAGCTGGTGGCATGGTGCTTCCAGGAGCATCCAGAAATGTAGGGCACAAGGGCCATTATTTGGGTGGCTATAGGGACTGAGTGGCTTGGGAATGCTAGCTACACTGATGCCCAGCTAAGAGTGCAAAACACAGTCTTGTGCCTTGAGGAATTTTCCCAGCCCCCAAAGCCAACAGCGTCTTTGCTTGGTAACTCTGCAATGCAGTCATTCTTGTACATGTTTTCTCCATTTCCTTTATTGGTTTTCCCCTTTCAGTCACTCACCATTATCCAAACCTCTGGTTTTCCTCTCCAAGACCTCATCCTTATCCCAGCTCTAAATACCTGATGATGACACCAGTGTGATTGGGTACCTCTGGGTGACAACATACTGCTGGCAGTCAAGATAAAACCTGGGGCTGCCATGTACCCCAGAAGTGGGCTGCTTGTCTGGCACACACGAGGCCCTGGTATTTTCTTTCAGCACAGTTTTTCCCTTTGGTTCTGGGCTTGAATCCAAAGCTTTTCAATCATGCTCCTGCGGGCTGCATCCCCGGCTCCTTGGAGCTTTAAACAAGTCATTCTAAACTAAGCACAAGAGTACATGTCTGCAGTCCCAGCTAGTGAGGAGACTGAGGCAGGGAGATTGCAAAAGTTTGAGTCTAGCCTGGGCCACTTAGTGAAACCCTGTCTGTGGCTTTCTTTGTACTTAGTGTTAACTACTTTGAGTTGAGTTTTCTAGGATCTATCATTTGTCAGTTTGGGGATGTTCTAGACATCATCTCTTCCCATTTCTCTTGCCCCATTTTCTCTCTCCCCTATTTCTGGGAATCAGAGTTCATACGTGTCGGGTGATGTGATACTGTCACACAGATCCCACACGCTCTGTTCTGTGCTTCTCCCCCCACTTCTTGTGTTCCACTGGGGATTCTCTTACCAGCCCGCTTCAGCACGGTTAGTTAACCTCTTCCTCTGATGAGTCCAGCCTGCTATTGAGCTTCTCTGATACATTTTTTAATTGCTGGGATCATATTTTCATTTTAGCTTATCTGAAGGGTCTTTTGTGTAGTGTCCATTTCTCCGCTGACAACCCGTTTCTTCACACACGTTTTCTACCTTTCCAAAGCACAGCATTTTCTTCCAATTCTCCTGCCTGGTGACCCCATTGTCTAAGCCACCGCTGAGTGTACTTTCATCAATTATTTCCTCTTCTGACCACAAGTCATATTTCTTACCCCTTTGTGTAACACACGGTCGTCATGTGTATAGTGTACTTTAGATAAAAACTGTAGGTAGGTGGTGTGGCTCAGTGGTAGAGCGAGTGAGTAGCATATCCAAGATGCTGGGTTCGAAGTTCAGTCCCTGGCACCAAAAAGCAAAAGAAACAACAGCCCAGTACAGACTGTAGCACGTAGTGATTACCTTGAAAACAGGGCATTCTTCTCCCTCGCTGGGCCGCTGGAAGCTGATGTCTCATTTTGACGTGTAGTTGAGCTGGATCCGGGCTTGGCTGCAGCTTTCTCTGACTAACCTGATTGCAGGCATTAAATATTTTGTAAAGAGAATCAGACTTTCTTTGCCTGCCGGGTATTCGGGGGCTGAAAATGTCTGAACAGCCCTGTATTTTCCAACAGAGCTGTTGGCTTTCAAGTGCTGAGAGCGCTCGCTCAGCGTCAGAAGTCAAAAGCCTGCTTTGTAGGTAATGTGGTTTTTTTTTTTTTTTTTTGGTTTGTTTGTTTTGTTTTTTTCAGTCACAGGCTCAGTTTGCTGGGTTTTGAGCGCTCTGTCTCCTTCCAGTCTCTAGAAGTTTCCTACCGTAGCTCTGCGAAGTTCCCGGATGCTTCCGAGGTGCGTCTCCGGGCAGTTTCTCGCTTCTCCGGCTCAGATGCGCTCCTGTCGCTCCCGCCCCATCTCCAGCCTTCCATGCTGGCAGCCTACATGGATCCCCCTCGCTTCTCTTGCTCTGTTTTTGTCTTTGGAGTACCTCATTGTCTAGGAAAGATCTGTCTCTGTTCTCCGGCCTTGCTTCTAACCTTAACAAGCTGTCCCTGCAGCCCTGTGGAAGATCCCGAGAGGGTGCGGGGAGCAGGTGCAGATTCCCCGCGCGCTGCGT
>PVIC010052329.1:0-12213 GCA_004025085.1 Thryonomys swinderianus | reverse complement strand
AATACTGTGGCACTTTTCTGTGGTCAAGGTTCATGAGTAACACTAGCTGCCCTTGAACTTAGTGAGGGATAATCAGCCTTGCTTTGGTCCCTTAAGGAGGATTCTGATGGTTCAAATAAGCATTTACAAGGTGCATAAGCAGTGCAGATATTCAAAGAACACTGAAGATTGCTACGGACTCCTTGTTCCAAGATGACCTTCATCCCATGAGAATATTAGTAAATTCTCAGCTTCCAAACGAGCTCATTCCAGTATCTTCTACAGGTTACAGAATTCAAAAAGAATCTGTTGATCAAGATGGATGTCTTCACAAAAAGAATTAAAACGAAATTTCATCAGCTTGCAAAGATAACCAAATACTATTAGCCAATCCTTTATTTTCTCCACATCATTTTTACTTCAAATCTAATTTTCAGCACATTGTATTCATTAGCTAAGCACCACTTTACTGAATTAAATTTTGCTGTTTGTTTTATAATGAAAATAAAAATCATCTGATGAATAGTATAGGTTCAGTTGAAATTATTGACTATTTCCCATATATAAAATTCTGCATGGGCCGGAGGGTTAGCTCAGTGGTTCCAACGACTGCCTTGTAAGCGCAAGGCCCTGAGTTCAATCCCCAGTAACCACATTCAATGCAGGGCATGGAGACTCCGGCCCACCAGCAATCAATACCACATACCACAGTGCTGGGTGTGGTGGCTCACACCCATAATCCCAGCACTCGGGAGGCAGAGACAGGAGGATTGCTGAGTTCGAGGCTTGCCTGGGCTGCATAGTGAGCTCAGGGCCAGCCTGAACTACAAAGCGAGATCCTGTCTCAAAAAAAAAAAAAAAATTCTACATAATATTGATGGAATTTGGTTGCAAAATAAATTGTTCCTTTCTTGTAAAAGAGTCATATTTACTTTTAAAGCATAATATAATTTTGCTATGTTTTTTCATCTCAATTAACAAGAACCACAAAGTTAAACATAATGGTAATTATATTTACTATATAGTTTGCTTCAGAAGGGCAGATATTAGAAGTGGCTAATTCCTATCTTTTTTTTTTTTTTTTTTTTGCAGTACCAGGGATTGAACTCTGGCCCTTATGCATCCAAGGTCAGTGTGGTACCACTTGGCTAATTTGCATTAGACTTGAATTTGCAAACAGTTCCTGTCACTGTCGCCAGTCTTGTCATGTCAACTGACAACTGTATGAGTTTAGCCAGATCATTACTCCAAGGTTCAATTTTCCAGTCCAGAAAATAGAGATAAAACACATTTAATTCACAAGTTTCTCATTAAAAATAAACAGGATAATACATACAAAGTACTTAGAAACACACATGACATAATATGTGTACTGTATACTTGTGTTTCTATTTTCACCTTGATAATTTTAAACAACTTATTCTTTTTTGTGACATAGATAAAATATGAATACAAAACAGAAGGATGAAATATGTGTAAGAAATACCAAAAAAACTTAGCGGCATGGACTAATGAATATAATTGTAGACTTAAAAGGTCACCCAATTCCTGAGGTTTAAAAATCCCCCCTTTAAAACATTTATTAGTGGTTAGGTGTGTTGGAATAAGGCACGAAAAATGTGCCACTTGGGCCATCATTAAAAGACGTCTGGTCACAAAGATGAAGCTTTGGCAATTTCCCCAAATTAGTAGAGATGAGAATTAATCTTACTAGTTGGCCACAGGGGTGTGATTTGCAGCAAGTCCTAACATGCTGCTCCGCTTCCTTTTGCTGCCGCATAAATCTCCTTCTGAGAATTATGGGGTGATTCCTAGACAGGGAGGAAGCACTGATTCAAAAGACGGAGCAGAATTAGAAGCATCTAGAGATGAATAACCAAAGAAGATGCAGTCATTTATCAAGCCAGAGTAAATCCAAGTGATTATGCATTCTGGATCCAAGATTAACAGACATACAGAATGCATGAGTATGTGTTCATTATATGAGAAAGTCTTACCAGAAAGAAATTCAGAGGCAATGAATAGAAATATTTATGGTGTGAAAACTATCTTTTCAAATGCAAAGCAAAATCAAATCATTCGAGAACTAGGACAGGGTTTGGAAAACTTTTAAAGCTTCATTTTGAGCTCTGTTCCTAATTTCTTTCATTCAAAAAGGTGTCATGAGTTATAGACCCAAGAACCACAGTATATGAATACCCTTTCTAATGAGACTTAAAGATCAATAAAAAAGACTAAAAAAAATTTAGAAATGAACCTGTCAAAATTTTCAAATCCAAAGGATATGGGTATATGCAAATCTTTTTATGCCAGGTAATTATTACAGTATTAAATGTACTGCTAATTAGCTATGCCATGCAAGTAATGTCATTGTCCTATCAAAGTCTTTGCTCAGGATTTATTGCACTGATCAATGCAAAGATGTTACTAACACTATTTGTAAGTCCACAAATATGAATAATAATTAGTTTTTCAACTTACAATGTTAATCTTGTGTTTCAAACTCTGCTACAAATCACCCATAAATTCTAAATTCTGTCTTCATATAAACCAGTCATCAGTGATTTTCAGCATACCTGGGATTCTGCA
This sequence comes from Thryonomys swinderianus, assembly GCA_004025085.1. Taxonomy (NCBI): domain Eukaryota; kingdom Metazoa; phylum Chordata; class Mammalia; order Rodentia; family Thryonomyidae; genus Thryonomys; species Thryonomys swinderianus. Next base: position 9,645 of record PVIC010052329.1, on the reverse strand, counting down.
GATGCAAATAATATGAAGTAAATTCCTATTACTTGCTGGAATTCTTATCTTTTTCCATATATCAATCATTACATCTGAGAACAAAAGAATAACAAACCAAAGATTTTCTAGTTGAAGACTGGATAAAGATGACAGTTTTTTTAATAAAATAGAGCATTACTCTCCATAAAGAACGACAAGTTTCAGTCATTTATGTGCAAATGGACACACTTTGAAGACACACTAACAAGTGAAATAAACAGATCACAGATATGTCAATATCGTATCTTTTCTCTGGTATGAGAACCTGCAGATGTAAATGAGTTCTAGAATGCATGATAGATTTTGTGAAATAGGAAATATTCAAAGAGAACATGGTAGGGGAAAGTCATGAGGGGAAAGAATAAATATGATTTGAAGAGAAAAAGAAAGCACATGTATATAGGGGGTGGGGTTTGTGGGTGGGTAGGGATATAGGTAAAAATGAGAATTAATTCATGTCATATATTGGTACAAATTCCCCAATGTTGAGTGTGACTGTAAGCTGTATATAAAATGTACCAATAAATAATTCAATTTTAAAAAATTTCTAGTTGATGTGAATTAAAATTCAAGGATTCTGCTGGAAATACCCAATTACTCATACACTGTGTCTTTATTGACTATTGTTGGTTAAATTCATATATCATCTCCCCTCTTATGAATGGTGTAGTAGGCGTGACTAGAATTATATTGCTTTTTACAACAATCAAAACTGTTTCTAGTAATAAAATATTTTTTCTAGCCAAATTATTATCTAGTAAAATAACTTCTCTAGTAATAAAATAATTCCTTAAATGTTCTAGGCTTCAAAATGCCCCACGCAGATATTCCTACAACAGTATCCAGAGTCTGTGAATATTTTATTTTACAAGAGAGAAAAGACTTTACAGATACATCTGAGAACCTTGACATGAGGACATCATCTTGTACTGCCGGGTGTGCACAATTCCATCACAATAGTCTGTACAAAAGACCGGAAGTAGAGTGAAATTAAAAACAGGGTATGTGATGACAGCAGAGAGATGGAAATTGGAAGTTGCAAAAACTGCTGGCTTTAAAGACGGACAATGGGGCCACTGGTCAAGGGATGAAGATAAGCAGCCTTTAAACCAGCGAAGGCTGGGAAACAAAACTTTCCTGAGAACTTCCAGAGGAATTTACTCTGTCAATTTGAACTGGTGACTTCCCACATTGTGAGAGCATAGATCAGTGGGGCTTTGATCCATTCAGATTATAGGCACTTGTCACAGCAGCCGTAGGGAACTAATACACTTGGTTAGTTCAAATAGACCATATATTTGCTCACGTTTGTGTATGTGGTTGCTGCAGATATAAACAGGAAGTACACAAACAAGAACAGATTTGACCACACTTGATTAGACAAAAGTTGCTCTTTACTTTTTTTCTTAACCTAAATAAACATTTTTACTTGTAATCTCTTTGAAACCCAACTAGAGATTTTTTAAGTTACTAAAAATATTTTTCCCCAAGTGATTTCACTAAGCAGTTGAGGTCAGTTAAAATTATTGAGCCAGACGTGGTGGCTCACGCCTGTAATGCCAGCACTCAAGAGGCAGAGGCAGGAGGATTGCTGAGTTCCAGGCTTGCCTAGGCTCACAGTGAGACAAGACCCTGTCTCAAAAAAAAAAAAAATTGTTAAAGCCATGACATAGAAAATAGCTACTAAATAGGTAAAATCAGTAAAATCAGGAGTATAGAAGATATTTTATTGCAATTTTTATGCTAATTCACCACACAATCATTAATTTTTTTGTTTTGTTTTTTGTTTGTTTGTTTTTAGAGACAGGGTCTCACTTTGTAGTTCAGGTTGGCCCTCAGCTCACTATGGAGCCCAGGCAAGCCTCGAACTCAGCAATCCTGTCTCTGCCTCCCGAGTGCTGGGATTACAGGCGTGAGCCACCATGCCCGGCACTGTGGTATGTGGTACTGATTGCTGGTAGGTGTGAGTCACCACATCCAGCATTGTATGTGGTTACCAGGGATGGAACTCAGGACCTTGCACTTGCAGGGCAGGCGCCAGAAACAATGAGCTAAATCTCCAGCCCAATCATTTATATATTTTTTTAAAAACGGATAAGTGCTTGGGTAAAGTAGCATCATCTGTTATCTTGTCTTTCTGCATTCTCCACAGTCCTCTGGAATTTGGAAATGCCTTTGATCAGGATGGAACATAAAACCAATTATATTTCTGCCTTCTGAATTTTGTTCAAGATGTACTGTTTTAAATATAAGATTTCTCCTGTCAACAACTACATTTTTTCTGATTTCTATATCAGCCATCATTTCACTCATGAAATATTTGTTGAGGAACTGCTGTGTTCCATCTGCTTGTCAGTGAAAGCAACTGTCAAACTTCCTACTTTTTAAAAGTTTTATTTTACTGTGAGGCACATTTTATACACACATCATGATCACACTCAACATTGAGAATGTGTATCAGTGTGTTACATCAATTAATTCTCATTTTTCCCCTTCCTCTGACCACTCTACAACCCCCTACCCCATATAAATGAGTTTGTTTACCCCTGTTTTTACCATCACAATTTTTTCTTTTCCCTCATTACTTACCCCTACCACTCATTTCACTTAGGATATTTTCTATTTTACAATGTCTATCCTACATCCTAGGACTTATTTACATTTTCAGTTTCTCATACCAGAGAAAAGATACAGTATTTACACAGCTGTGATCTATTTATTTCACTTTTGAGAATCTCCTCAAGGTACATCCCTTTCAGTATGAATGACAAAAACATCATTCTTTATGGCAGAGTAATAATCCTTTTTATATATATAAAAAAATAACCACATCTTCTTTAGCCTGTCTCCAGTAGATGGGCATTTGGGTTTTTTTTCCTACATTTTCTATCTCTTGTGAGCCTGAAGATATGTACAAAGAAGTAAACACTACTCTCATGTAAACTATTATCGAACTGCATCCACAAACCAAAGGACAGCTTCCCTGGTCTTTCCCTGCTGTATGGAGAGAGGCGAAGAGTCACTATTCAAAGACTTACCTTCTACAGGTGCACACAGAAACAGTTTCCCCATGAAGCACCTCTTCAAAAGTCATCATTCATTATTACACGTTTCAGTGACTTTTCTTCTAATGACCTGTAATCAGGCATCTCTGGTTTGGCCACTTGGAAATGACAGTTAAGACTCTCCCTGGTTGCATATTTATTGTACTAAACTTTGTCATTATTTTAGAGTGCGCTCTTCTACTTTGAAAACAGTTTACTGTAAGACAATGTTATATTATCCTCAAAGTGCCTCATGCGCCTCCTGTTTACCAAGATGGCATCGAGTTGTTTTTAAATATAAAATATGTTTGTGAGATGGAAATATTACTAACAACACATTTATAAATAACGCATGGATTTCCAATAGCCTGACATTTTTTTCTTAATTTTTACCTTCCCTTCTAGTTCTAATGTTCTGCACATCTGTTGAAATTAGATGCTCCCTTCTAAGTCCAGAGTGTCTTAATCCTATTCTGTGGGAAGTGGCTTAGCATGGTGTAACTGGACCAGGCATTTATGCCTGGGGTTTGGGGGAATAACTCCTGAGTCGGGGGTCTGCACTTTATGGTGCTGCCCCGAATATACCAGAGGATCTGCTCTAACAAGGAGCTGCCCTGGGTTACTGCCAGAAAACATGTTCTGGCTCTGGGAAAATTCCCCTATACCTGTGCTGGGCCCACTGACCATTGTCTCTCAAGTTAGCAATGTATTGTTTCTCTTCCAGTTCTACATGGGCTAGCACAGAGTTTCATAGAATTAGCAGAATAATGGATGTACTTATTCTTCTGGTCTTATTTCTATTGAAAGTTAAGCATTAACAGAAAGTAGTACAAGGAAGTTAGAGTTAGGAAAAAGTTTTAAGAGAATTCTAGTTTAACATTTTGAGAAATTGATTTCAGTCTTATGATCATCATGTTGATAGTTACCATTTGTTTCTGTTCTCGTTCCTAAGAAATGTACTGATCTCTTGATTACTTGCTTTTGTTTCTACCAACCAAATGATAAATGTATAAAATCATAGTAACCATTATTAACATCACGTTACCCTTCTAAATCAGTATAAATATAGCCTGATCAATAAACACGGCGCCTGCTCGGTACTGACTGAGAGGTCCTCCCGATCCCATCTTTGTGTGTCTTTGTCTGTCTTGTGTTTTTCTTAATCCTCAGCCCCCGACACAGGTACTGTCTGATTGCCAGCAGGCCCCAGCACTATTCATAAGTACAACATGTTTAATACTGTGTGAGTTGTTGCTTACTAGGGAATACTTACTTTTCTAAGGTACATAATGCATAAAACATTTTGAAGACTGGTGTTTTTGAAATACTATAACCACACGCACAGTGGAAGTCATATCTATATTTTTGATGTTTTATGTGTGTATAGTATTTACATGGTTTAATCTTTTCAGTAATGTGTCTTTTAGATCACATTTGTGAAAGAGCAATACAAGAATTCCTCATAGAATATTTAGGTGTACTTTATGTGTAATTTATGATGAATTCCACTTCATTTCTGTACAATTAAGCTTCAGTAACTAAGAATTTCAATGTACCACATATTATTCAATGTGTAAGTTTTCTTTCTCTTTATATACACAAGTGCAACATATCATCTGATTAAAGGCTATACTATTCCCCAATCATCTAGGAGTCAGGATATATTTAGTTTTAATCTATCATCTCATAAGTCTTTAGATAGCTATAAAAAAACTCACAAAATAGAGTATAACACATGTATACATAGGTATGAAAAAGAGCTGAACTCTCTAGATTTTTAAAGATAAAACTAAGAATGTGGGTTTTTTCTGATATTTAATCATAAAAAATAAGAAATATAATATCTACACTTTTAAACCCTCCAACATAAAACTCAAAATGTAAAAACTGCACTTGAATTTGTACATTAATATTAAAGTACATGCCATTCTATTAAGAAATGAGACATTTATTCAGAAATACAAACTTTAGGCAATAAGAAACCATAACTACAAAAACAATTTTAGTCAAATCACTCATTCATATTGTACCACACTAAAAGCCTCTCCTAGAAAATTGAGTATTGCTGGGATCAAAATAACATTTGTCAAAGTTCAGCTGAGAATAATTTTTTAAAGCATGTGGTAAAGAACTATAGAAAGCTCTTTGAGTTTCTCAGCATTTAGGTATGATTATGAATATATTTACCACCACCTGTCCACATTCGTTCAAAATATATTTTCAAAACATCTTGTGAGGTCTCAGAGGAAGTGCTTGATGAAAACCATATCGCAAACCACAGTTCAGTGGATGTATATGCAGTTATTCTGAGGTAAAATGGCCTCCAGCCATTAAAAAGAAAGATTTACCTGAGCAATGCCCAGTCATAGGCTGACACATTATTTTTGATCATCAATTTTTCTTGAAAAACTAAAATGGACAGGCCATGATGCAGAGACCTTTTGATAGATTCTGTTATGAAGAGAAAGAACAATTATTCCTCCAGGCAGAACATGCCCAGGGAGAATTTTGTGTAACTATAGCAAACCTATGATGGAAGTGTTTTTGCAAAGGCTCAGCCCAGACAAGAAAGACATATTTGTTTCAACTAAGAAATAGCCAAGTATTATTTTATAACATATTAAATTGTAATGAAAACTAAAATGTAGTTTCTGCCAGTGTATTTAAGTGAGGCTAATTAAATCAGAGTAATTCTATACATGCTAAATTTTCAAATCTATTTCATCAAACATATAATTACATGTATTTTCTCACCCAAATTTTTATTTTAGAAAATTTACAGGTTATCTATCACTCAGCCATTGAATTTTCAAAAATATTCATCAGCTTCTCTTTCAGATCCAGTGCAGTTAGAAACTTCAGAAGTACGCATCAAGTTATGAGGAGTATTACATATTTAGAGGAGGAGACACCATGTTGACAGCAAAGTCTTATCTTAACGGCATCAAAAAGAGCTCTTTAATCAGCTCCAAACCTAGAAAATGAGCTGCTAGCAATGCGTGTTAATTAACGGGTTGACATCTACAAAGAATCTTTACAAGTGGATTTCATTTAAAAATACCTCAGCTCTCGGGAGGCAGAGACAGGAGGATTGCTGAGTTCAAGGCTTGCCTGGGCTACATGGTGAGCTCAGGGCCAGCCTGAACTACAAAGCGAGACTCTGTCTCAAAAAAAAAAAAAAAAAAAAAAAAACCTCAGTTATCAGAATATCTAAAATCTTTAAAAACGTTTCATGCCTTTCCTTACTTCCATTACTTCCACAACTATTTCTACCATAAAATCATCTACTTTCTTATGGTTTATCCTTAAAATCTAAATTGGCATACCAGGAAGCATGAAAATGCAGTGGAAGACAGTTGCTAGGTCTACGCTGCGGTGCACAAGATCCTCGAGAAGGCTGGTGCTGTAGTAGCTGACACACAAGGGGCCTGTGTCTGACAGTGAGCCGCCGGGGTCCACGAGGCTGAAAAACAGCAAAAAGCCTCGTCCTGAAATCTCCTGCTGTTTACTTCTTTTTTCCCCAAAAGTGACGTTGTGTATTTAAAGATGATAGTTCCGAGAACTGAAAAAAGTTTGATCCAACGCTGGGTAAACTATCATAGACTCTTCAGATTTCCCAGGTTAGGTCTTTGGGCACTGGAGCATCTTGTGTGGGGTGGGTGATTAAGGGAACACATGGTCCCACAATCAGTAATTAGGGACAAAACAGAGGACATGGGACCTGATTGTCGATGAGATACTTCAGTTTCTTTCTCTGGGTCTGAGGGTTGAAGCCTGAATTCCGAGGCATAACAAGATGATGGAAAGTGCCCTTGCCAAACACCAGCGTGGCATCAGTGGGTAGAGGTAAGAGGGAATAAAAGGGAGCAGAAGACTCATGTAGAGTAAGGAATCCTGCAGAAGACACTAGGTACATTCGAAGGAGATATGACAACTGCTAATTGGATTTTCACTCTTTTGGGGGGCATATATTTTTATATTTTTTAGGGCTCTCCAGATAAACAGAAGCCATAAGAGGTCAATAGATACCTAAGAGGAAATTCATTATGGGAAATGACTCATGCTGTTATAGGAACTGGGAAACCCCAATAATATGCTGTGTGTCAACCCAGGAAACTGAGGGTGTCATTCTATTCTGCAGGAAAAAAACCAAGGACCAGATAAGACAGTGGTATAAATTATAGTCAGCATTTGATGACTTGAAAATCAATCAAAAGATACAATAATTGAGGACAGATGGAGATGGATGTTGCAACTGAAAAAAAGAAACAAAGAATTTGTCCTTTTTTTGTTTCTATAGAATATCAAAAGATTGAGTGATGCCTAAACACGTTGGATGAGAGAGATCTTCTTTAGTAAGTTTACTGACTCAGTGCTGCTCCTTATAGAAATACCACCAAAAAATAAGACTCAAGCAAACATAACGCTTTACCAGCTCTATGGGCATTTCTCTCTAGCTAGGTTGACATAAAAATTCAGCATTACACATAACAATTCCATTTTGCTTTCTGAGATGGCTTTCTTCGATGCTTCATGGCAAATTTTGCTTTTCTAGCCTTTTGCTCTGGAGAATGGTGTTCAGTTATATTATGTTTGTGATCTTCAATGTAACATCCCAGCGTGCTGAGGAGCAGGCTAGCGAAGATTACATTAAGGCAAAAAGTGGTCAGTAGGGTGATCAGAGAAGAAATCTCTAGCAAGGGATGACAAGCAGCCACTTACGATAGATATGTTAGACTTGTAATGATCCCCAGGCTACTCAAATTTACCAAGGACAGGACACCATAAAACACAAGGATTTACTCCATCAACACAAAGAGGTCTCGGGCTATGTGATAAGTCAACTACCTGACAGAGGAAAAGGTGTTCCCTTAAGCCATGAGGATTTGGCAGCATCCAAATTTCACTGAAGAAACTATTAGGATTTTAAAGAATAAGTGAAATTCAAATAGCCATTTGCTTCTAGGCCTTTTCTATCACCTGCAGCATTTCCTAGAAATATAAACATCATGAGGCTCTTGCTCTTGCTGCGATTGCTTTACTGAAGAGATATCGAAACGATTTATTTAATACTCTGGTTTATTTACTGACTAGCATGCCAGCCTGAAATTCCACTTCTATTTGGATCAGAAAAACTGTAAATGGAGAAAAACTTTTAAAGTAAACTATAAATTTTGAGATTTTGAGTTGAACTGTTTTTGAGTTTTTAACTGATATTTTTTCTTTCCTTCTGTTTTTTTTTTTTTTCTTCCATAAGGTAGGATCAGAATCAACTGACATCATAGCTTGAACACCCATTTTAAGAGGCTAGACATTCAGAAAATATCAAAGAGAAATAAAAATATTTTGGGCCAGGCTGGAGATTTAGCTCAGTGGTTCCAGCGCCTGCCTCGCAAGCGCAAGGCCCCGAGTTTGATCCCGGTAACCAAATACAATGCTGGGCATGGTGACTCACGCCCACCAGCAATCAATACCACATACCACAGTGCCGGGCGTGGTGGCTCACACCCATAATCCTAGCACTCGGGAGGCAGAGACAGGAGGATTGCTGAGTTCGAGGCTTGCCTGGGCTACATAGTGAGCTCAGGGCCAGCCTGAACTACAAAGCAAGAGCCTCTCAAAAAAAAAAAAAATTGGGGGGCCTTTTATGGAACTCTTGAACTATATCCAATTCTGTGTTTTTTATTGCTTTCTTTTCTTAGTTTACCTGTTCTACTCTTTGATCTTTTTTATGCAAAATGATTTATTTTTATTATTTAATTATGGGAGGGTTCTTTTGTCATAGAAGAAAAAGTACAATTAATAATAAATTAAGGATGAAACATCTGTATCAGACAAGTCATCACTATACAATTTAGACAATCACCATTAGACACTCTTTCCTTTCATAATTCCACCTATTTAATTCAAAGTGAATCTTCACTTTACAATTTCTTTATAATTCTATTATATTCTCAGCATCTGCTATTTCTGAGATACGAAATTAGTTACTTTTCTCTCCTGGCTGAGACAAAATACCTGACACCCCAAAGTTAAACAGGAAGGGGTTTATTTGGCTTGCAGTTCTTTGAGCTTTTAGTCCATAACTGGCCAGCCCAAAGCAGAGATGACAGACAGGCAGAGGAGAAATAACAGGACATGCACAGGAAGCAAAGGTAACAAGAAAGAGTTAACATATCTTCCTGCCCCTCATATCTCATTGAGGATACTTAGGACAGGTAACCCTTACACCCTTAGTCTTAGTGCCCTTGACCCTAGCAATGTCATACACTCTAGATCAAGCCTATAATGAGGCTTTGGGGAACATCCAGACACAATCTATACTATTCAAACTTTAATATTCCCCTCACCCCCTCAAGACTTAATTACACTGCTTTATCAAAAAAGGCATTTAGTCCATCTCTAAGAATTGCCAAAGCCCTAACAGTTTCAGCATTGCTGAAAAGTCCATGTCCAAATTATCCTCTGAAATGTAAGGCAAACTCTTAACTGTGAGCCCCTGGACAAATGCAAAGAAAATAAAATACTACTGACATTCAATGCCAGAAGATAAACATTCCCATTCAAAAAGGTAAAAATA
>PVIC010052328.1:0-12204 GCA_004025085.1 Thryonomys swinderianus | reverse complement strand
GGTCTTGCTTTGTAGTTCAGGCTGGCCCTGAGCTCACTATGGTGCCCAGGCAAGCCGCCGCGAACTCAGCAATCCTCCTGTCTCTGCCTCCCAAGTGCTGGGATTACAGGCGTGAGCCACCACGCCCAGCATTATACGTGGTAACCGGGGATCGAACTCAGGTCCTTACGCTTGCGAGGCAGGCGCCGGAACCACTGAGATAACCCTCCGGCCCATATTTATATTTCTATATAAATCCTGTAGGTAGAGATGTAAGTATTGATGTATCTAAATGGACTTGGTCGGGAAGGTCGCACTCCAAAGTATTATTAGTAGTTGTCTAGGAATCAGATTATACAGACTTTTATTTTTTGTGTAGTCAAAAATCATGACAGTGTTGGGCCGGAGATTTAGCTCAGTGGTTCTGGTGCCTGCCTCGCAAGCGCAAGGTCCTGAGTTCGATCCCCGGTAATCACATACAATGCTGAGCGTGGTGACTCACGCCCACCAGCAGTCAATACCACTTACCACAGTGCTGGCCTTGGTGGCTCAGGCCTGTAATCCTAGCACTTGGGAGGCAGAAACAGAAGGATTGCTGAGTTCGAGGCTTGCCTGGGCTACATAGTGAGCTCAGGCTCAGCCTGAACTACAAAGCAAGACCCTGTCTCAAAAAAAAAAAAAAAAATTATGACAGTGTGGATAAATTTTGATTTTTTAAAATAAAAATTTAAATAAAACCTTGTTCATGATAATGCAGGTATTGATGTGTTCCACAGTAGTGCACACTGCTTGATCTATCAGTATCCCTTGTGGTCAAAAGACTGGAAGAAAAAGGCTTTTCATTGGAGTGATCAGTGAGTACTGGACATTTCCCTAACAAAGGCGTCCACACGCTATGAATCATTAATAATAAAGAATATATTTGAAAAATAGACAATAATTATTCCTCTCATGACAAATAGCTACCAAGGAAAGTGAGATGTCCTAGTTCCAGTTTGGAAGGTGATGGGTAGAGAAGTAAACTTTGAGAAAGCAGTGAGGAGGGGGTGATGGTTTAGATTATTGTGTTGTTACATGAGGACCTGGCTGCCCAGAGCATGTGATAAGGAGGGAGGGGTCAAAGGACTTTTGATTACTCTTGCACATTTATTCTTGATTTTTTTTTTTTGTATTGCCATGATCAGTAGCACTGGTTCCACTGCCCCTTGTCTGGCATTGTGTAGTGTAGTCCAGCATCTCTTTACCATTTCTTTCCTCTCCTTTCTTCCATTTCCATGGAGGAGAGGAGACAGAACATGCAGGGCAGAAAAAAAAAAGGACCAATTATTCTAGTTTCAAATCACTTTGTGCTGGAACAGCCATCTGCAGAAGGGCCGGATTCCCTGGTTTCTGTATCTAATGTATCTCTATTATTATTATTTTTGAGATAGGGTCTCACTTTGTAGTTCAGGCTGGCCCTGAGCTCTCCATGTAGCCCAGGCAAGCCTAGAACTCAGTGATCCTCCTGCCTTTGCCTCCTGAGTGCCGGGATTACAGGTGAGAGCCACCATGCCTGCCATTGTGATATGTGGTACTGATTGCTGGTGGGCGTGAGTCACCACGCCCAGCATTGTTGTATGCGGTTACCTGAGATTGAGCTGGGGACCTTGCACTCGCTAGGCAGGCACTGGAACCACTGAGCTAAATCTCCAGCCCTGTGCCTCTATTATTTTTACTGGGCTTCCTCACATGTCTCCAGATTTCTTCGGCTGTGTGTCCTGCGGCTTATTCTATTTCGTATTGCTATAGCAGAATGGCAGAGACTGAATACTTTCCAAAGAACAGAAACATGTTTCTCACAGTTCTGGCGCCTGGAAGACTGATGAGAAGGGGCCAACATCTTGTTGCAGATGATGGTACCGTTCTGAGCCGAAACCACTTGTAAGTGATATGATATGAAAGGAATTGAATTATTAAAGTGATTCAAATGAACTAAATGAAGAACAAGATGGAAGACAGAAATCTACAAGATATAATCTTAGGAAGGTTTTGCCAGCAATACAATTAAAAATAATATCAGCAAAAGAATCACATAATTTTCTAAAAATGATTTTTAGTTACTTGTCAAGCATTTACGAAGCACAGCATATCTGATTAAATGCATTGACTATTCAAATAGACTCTTTAGCAACCCTTTAAAGTCCTTTGATTATTATTATTTTGAGGAAACCGAGGCAGAGTTTCAATGACTTGCCCACATCCTCCAACTACCAAATGCTAAAACTGAGGCTTCAGGACAAGAAATTTGATTGCTGGCCCTCTCTACTTTATATAAATGAAACGAGGCTATCGCCTTTTCAGATATTAAAAGGAATCAAGTTGAACAAAGAACATGCTGTAAGAAATAGTTCAACAGCCGAAGATCCTATAATAGTATATGAAACGAGAAATATTCTGATACTGATGAAAAGAAGAAAAGAAGAAAAACCTGTGAGGATTTTAGAGCACCCTGATCGTTCGACCCAGGCAGATACTTCTAAGAGCTGCATGGAACTGCATTTAAGGTCAACAGGAATAAAGCCGTCCGTCTTGTCTTACTTTTCTTGTAGATACCCTCGGTTTCCTCTTATTCATTGGCAAGTCCAGCTCTTGAACTTTGAAAATTTCACTGATGCCATTGGAGCACTGAGAAAAGATGCTTTTCATTTAAAATGATATCTTCCCACTGTTTGCAGATGCAATGTGCCTCACACTGCTAAAGAATCATTCCCTTTGCCCTAAGAATAAGACAGTTTAAAAATAACCTTGTTGTGATTAGAGAAGTCTTTGTGTAACGCTATCTGAAAGAGAAGGTGCGAGCTGGCATCTGCCTCGCATGCGAGGAGAGAGGGTTTTCACTTGCGGTTTAAGGGAAATAATTTCTTTTGTGTGGCAAGAAAGTGCAGACAAGAAAAATGTATGTTAGTGTGAGCCATACTGAAATGTCTTTAAATATGCCTGGCACTAACAAACTGGGTAAGCCCTGTAGAGATAAAACACTTGGTATTTAGGGGAGAAAGTTGGTCATAGATCGTCTTTCTTGACCGTGAGTGGCGGTGGTATGGGGGAGGGGGGAGCACTGTTTTCCCTGAAAGAGTTTTAAAGCCAAAGGATAAGTGAATGTTATACTTCCTGTCCGCACCATTTCGGCTTCATGCAGACACTGTGATTGTCAAGCTGTTACTTAAAAGCCCCCCTCCTCCACGTGATAAATGCAATCATTATGTGCTGCAAACCTGTGCTCGTAAAAATTAAAAAGCCCATCCAGTGAGGGTTGTGGCGTGTGTAAATCTTACTGCGAACCTGCCAATTACATGGAACCCAGGACGTTTTGCAGCGCGGTTCCTTATCTCAAAATCTAGGCTGGACTTAAACGGACTGAATATATAGACTGTCACGAAGTAATATTTTACCGAAGAGAGCAAGCCTCTCCCCTCCAACCTAAAACAGATGGAGGCAGTGCTAAGTACAGTCCAAATCTGAACCAAAATCTGCTTCGCCAACCTTGCTAGTAGACACACAGCCCATACTTTTGGGAAGCGCGAAACCTTTGCACTTTTTCTTCCTGTGGGAGAATTGGGTCCACAGCGGCTGTGTCCCGGTGGTGTGGGCCTCAGCTGGCGTGGCCCCTGTGTCGTGGTGGTAGGAGCCGCGGATGACACAGTGCCTTTTATTTCAACATTAAAATACTCTTGAGAAAGGACTCCAGCTCTCCACCTTTTAATATTGCTCAATCATTTCTTTTGACTTCTTGCTTCAGTGAGCACAGCATGTGGTTTTCTAGGGAATCTATTAAAAAGAAAACCCTTCATTGTTCTGTGGGTGGATTTCGGAGAAATCTACAGTCAACCCATGTTTCCACCTCCCTTCACAACTGCTCTAGTTCTCTGCATCTTGGTGAGGGCATGCTGAAAAATTGGTTCCTAATTTATAATTTAACAAGTGACAGGTTATTTTGACATTAGCAAATGAAGGGAAACATTTTACATAACATCAGTGACTCAAACCGTGAGCGTAGCTTTTCATTTTGGTCAGTCAGACTGAGTGGATGCGGTAATAAAATTGCAGGGCAGTGAGAAGCTACGTGGATTTCGTTGAAACTTCCTGGGTATCTGAGATCATTTGGGCGACAGCTCATATTCAGACTGTAGTAGTTATTTGGGTTGGAGTTATGAAAACCACCTTCCACTCTTGTCTTTCTCCTCCTTCTTTTTTTTTTGTTTTGAGACAGGGTCTCACTTTGTAGTTCAGGCTGGCCCTGAGCTCACTGTGTAGCCCAGGCAAGCCTCAAACACAGCAATCCGCCTGCCTCTGCCTCCCGAGTGCTGGGATGCCAGGCGTGAGCCACCACACCTGGCTCCTTCTCCTTTTTTCTTTGTTAAAAATGGCATGAACTTTTTTGTCGATGTATTCATAATTTAAAATCTACTGTATATTCAACTTGGGTTTTAGCTTCTTGTGTCTCATCCCTAAGGCTGGCTCAGCACCTCAACAGGATCTCCGCTGTGCTTGTCTGTGGAATGTTCCACAGAGGGTCCTGGGTAGATTCCCAGCTGGCTGTGCTGGGCTACGGGGAGGCCTCTAAGAGGTCGTGACAGGTGGTCCTGATGTCACTTGTGGTAGTGTCCTTAGAGATTGAGGCAGTTTTTCTGGGAAATTAGTTAGTTATAAGACCCTTAATCATTGCATGAACTTTTTCGTCGAAGCACAGAACCCTGTCGTTGAACAGCTCCTTGCTTTCTGGTGATGTGATCTATTTCTCCTGTGTGTGCTTCCATCATTGTGAGGCTACTAGTCATGAAGCCTTCACCAGGACTGAGGTAATACTGGGGCCCTGAACTTCCAGAACTCTTCTTTATAAAGGTACTTAGCTTCAGGTATTTCATGATAGTAATGAAATATGGAGTAATAGAATCTTCAAATCCATAGAGTAAAAAAAAAAAAAAGAGAGACTTGGCAGAGAAGATGCTAACGGGCCACAGAATGGCTCAGTATTGGGCTTGTTGTCCCAAGGTGTGGTAAGGCCACATTTCTGGTGACTGTGTTTGGTTTGGAGTTTGTGTCTGTCACAGTTTGATTTAGGAAGTAGGCACCATTTTTTGTCTGGATTAAAAAGGTTCACATCAAATGTACCATTTTAGAAATCCTTGGAGATAAGTTGATAGTATTCCAGATAATTCCCTAGATAAAAACCTTAAGACCCTGTAGACAATTTGTGCCAAAACATAAATGAGGGAAGGGAAGCAGATAACACAGAAACTAACATTGCTGTGTAAAACACTATGTGAACATAAAATACAGAGACACAAATAGGGCCTGCTGCCTGCCTGAGTGTGACTCATGTTTTTACGCATTTTGTTTTCTTGCATTAAGAATGCTAACTGGGTAATAGAGCTCTCTCTCTCCTCTGGTTCCTGAGAAACCACCCTCCCAGCTGTAGGTCCCATTTTTAGCTAGGACAAATCTCATCTTATTTAACCAATCTTCCCTTAAGTGGCTGAGTTGAGGAAGTTATTGCTTTCTGTGATCTAAATTGCCTAACAGAAAGTCATTTCACCTAACTCCTAGGACTCCTGTGGGAAAATCCCAACTGGTTACTGTGCTTGAGACCTAAATAAGGTACTGATGTGCCCCTCCTTACCAACAGATAGTTTTAAAATCTTCATTCATATTACCTTAGTTAAATCTGAATTTTTTTTTATTATAACAAGGCAACTCAGTTGTTCTATTTCTAAATATTATTAAAAAGGTGTACCTCAGATACAGTTCAATTTCTGGATACGACTATTTCTGGGAAATCTGACTCAGTATGTTGACTTAACAAATATGTTGTAAAACATTATTTATTTGCAAAGGGGTTCTAAAATTCTATGACACTAGGGTTTTTTTTTTTTTTTTGTAAAAGCTAGAACTCCACAAATATTTTTCTTGTCAATCTTATTAAATGCTTAGGAGTATTATACAATAATTGTCCTTTTAAAAATTAGGATTGATATTTAACTGTGTGTTCAGCAAAATTAATGACTTCTATCGTTCAAGGATGGGTAGTTGTCTAGGCAATCTGCTTAGACTCAATGTTGCAAAGTTATTTAAGCACATAATGATTATACCTTTCACTGATGTAGGACATTTTACAGGTAATTCACTATTAATAAGCACCTATTAAGGCAATTATAAGTACATTTTGCTTTTACAGTTATAAATAAAGCTTCTCATTTCCTACAAGAGAGCTTATTATTATCACCTTTATAGAAGAATAAATGGAGGCAAAGATTGAGCATTAATTATAGGTCTATTGTCTGTTTGAGCTGTTGGTATATAGTGAAAGGATTAATACCACTGAAGAGATTGCAATTTTGATATATAAGACTTTTCTGTAATAATGCTCAATTTTTTTTACCATATCAGTGAAATGGAATTATATTTACAGTAAGAGAATATCTCTAATGGTTTTAAAGTGGCCGACCAATCCTCTGACACTTTTTTTCCAAGACGTGGGATCTCTGTCCCATCTTCTGGAATCAGGGCTTCATGACGGTTTGAGCAGTAGAACACAGTGAAGGTCACACTGTGCTATTCTCTGGCCCAGGCCGTGAGAGGCTGGCAGCCTTTCTGTCAAGGTCCTGCTCTGTAAACCCAGCCGCCAGGCCAGAGGCAGCTGAGCATGGAGCCAGTCAGCTCCAGCCTGCCAGCCATGCGTCCCCTTGCTCATGGGTCCCCCAGCCCTCAACTGAGACGCTCTCTGTGACACCGTGTGACACAGATTAGCTGTCCCCCGCTGCCGCCATTGCACACCTGCATGCAGCATAATTACTGTACATTGAGTTTTGAAGTGATGTTATATACAACAGTAGATAACTGGATCATGATCCAGAGGAATGGCAGAGTTTCCAGCTTCCTCCTTCTGGGTGCAGTGGAAACCGGGTGCTACTCTGCTGCTGACCCTCAACACCAGTGGCCTGCAGTGGCAAGGTGAACACTGGCTTTCTAACGGAGGTGCTAAGCTCTTCCTAGACACTAATGACACCCTAGTTTTCTAGGATGGTGCATCCTACTCGGATTCACTTGGAATCTACTGAGTGCAATGTGTAGTTATAGCTGCAGAGGAGACAGCTTTGCCTTTTCTAGTTTTTGCTTCAGTTACCAACTCACCATAGGGTCTTGATAGATCATTGAATCCTAATAAAAGTTGTTTTTTCATCTTTAAAGTAAGAGCTTAGGTAAATGTTCTTAAGTACTTCTAGCTTTAACAGTGTTATTTATGCTGTATACTATCTAAATATGACACATTAGCTGCTCAGTGTGACAATTTAAATCTTTATTGCTCCTCCTAACGGACATTCGCCTTAATTGTCTGAATGTTCTTTCGCAGAGAGTATTTCATTGGTAAAAAGAATTGAGAATAAAGTTCACTTGGACTGAACCTTATGTTGATCTTTCTGTTCTTCAAATGACAATTCTTTAGCCTAGTTTACTTTTTCTCTTGCTTATTCTCTTCATATTTGGAAACTAAGCCTTAGAAGTAGTTTATACGGTTTAAATGACACACTGTCAGCACTTAATTTCTAAATCTGTCACTTGCTTACAAACCTCTGCAAGATTAGCTTAGTGTTCATGAGTAGAACATTCTTCATTTGTGTAAAGTGTTGTGTAAAAGCAATATTCTCTCATTTTGAATTTAAAATATTCACTTGTTCTCAAATTAAAATATGAATTAATCATAATGATTTAGTATAATTTATTAAAGATTACCCTTGTTTTAGGTAAGTAGATTTTAAGATTCATTTTTAATACATATTTAATCTTTAATTGACACATAGTAATTGTACATATTTTAGCTACCTGTCTACAGGGTGTAGGGATCAGGTGAGGATAATTTTCATATCCATTGCCTCAGATATTTATCATCTCTTTGTGTTGGGATCACTCAAAATCCATTCACTATTTTGAAATATACAGTTAACCAGGGGCATCCACCATTACCTTATTATGCCATAGAACATTAGAAGATTTTCCTCCTACCCAGATGCAAAAACATACTTAATACTTCCTCTTCGTCCACCCATTCTTTTTTCCAGGCTGTAATATAAACTTAAACACACACACACACACACACACACACAGCCTAAAAGCTGAGTGGAGAAAGCTTTGTTGGGGAAGTCAACATGGAGTCAGTGTTACTTACTTCACAGAGTTGTTAATAGAGGTAACACGTTCAGATCCCGATACTTAGTATACACTCCACCGGCTGCTGTTTCTCTTTTTCTTTTTTCCTCCTTCTCCTCCTCTTGAGAAATAACCCAGACTATTCATGGAAATGAAGATTTTGATTGTGGAATCACATAAAATACTTTACTATTTCTGTAGTGGTTTTTATAATCTTAAATCTTTTACATTAAAAGGTTGTTGTGGGCCAGAGGGTTAGCTCAGTGGTTCCGGCGCCTGCCTTGCAAGTGCAAGAAGGGTTAGCTCAGTGGTTCCGGCGCCTGCCTTGCAAGCGCAAGGACCTGAGTTCAATCCCCGGTTACCACACATAATGCTGAGCGTGGTGGCTCACGCCTGTAATCCCAGCACTCGGGAGGCAGAGACAGGAGGATTGCTGAGTTCGCGGTGGCTTGCCTGGGCACCATAGTGAGCTCAGGGCCAGCCTGAACTACAAAGCGAGACCCTGTCTCCAAAAAGCAAAAAAAAAAAAAAAAAAAAAAAGTTGTTGTTTAAGATATTATACTTCTGGGCCAGAGATTGAGCTCAGTGATTCTGGCACCTACCTAACAAATGCAAGGCAGTCCCTGGTTTGGTCCCTGGTAACCCTGTGCAACAATAATGGGCATGGTGACTCATGACCACCAGCAGTCAGTACCACATAATACAATCCAGGGCGTGGTGGCTCACGCCTGTAATTCCAGAATTTGGGAGGCAGAGGCAGGAGGATTGCTGAGTTCGAGGCTTGCCTGGGCTACATAGTAAGCTCAGGGCTAGCCTGAGCTACAAAGTGAGACCCCGCTAAAAAAAAAAAAAACGAAAAAAACCAAGAAAATAAAAGAGATATATTTCTTTTACTTATCTATTTGATAAATATTGGCTGTCTTGCTTTTTGTTAAATTTGGCCTTATTTTATTTAAATAAGTAATTATCCTTTCCAAGAATACAAGAACATATGCAATAGAAAATTTGTTATAAGAAAATACCTTAAGGGCTGAAGGGTTAGCTCAGTGGTTCTGGCGCCGGCCTCGCAAGCGCAAGGACTTGAGTTCGATCCCTGGTAACCACATATAATGCTGGGAGTGGAGACACGCTCACCAACAATCAACACCGCATACCACAATGCCTGACGTGGTGGCTCACGCCTGTCATCCCAGCACTTGGGAGGCAGAGACAGGAGGACTGCTGAGTTCGCGGCGGCTTGCCTGGGCACCATAGTGAGCTCAGGGCCAGCCTGAACTACAAAGCGAGACCCTGTCTCAAAAAAAGAAGATGCCTGAAGAGTTGAGCTACGGCATAATATTTTATAAAATTCATAACATGAATTATGTTTTACTGGACAACTTTTTATTGAGAATTTTTGTTATTCCTTGAGTATATTACTTATCTAGTGCTGTTATTTATTTATTTTTTTTCAGACAGGGTCTTGCTTTGTAGTTCAGGCTGGCCCTGAGCTCACTATGTATTCCAGGCAAGCCTCCAACTCAGCAATCCTCCTGCCTCTGCCTCCTGAGTGCTGGGATTAGAGGCGTGAGCCACCACAGCCGGCACTGTAGTATGCGGTATTGATGGCTAGTGGGCGTGAGTCACCACACCCAGCATTGTATGTGGTTACCAGGATCAAACTCAGGGCCTTGGGATCGAACTCAGGGCCTTGCGCTTGCAAGGCAGGCGCTGGAACCACTGAGCTAAATCTCCGGCCGTATCTAGTGCCGTTTTTAAAAGTTATCCCAAACCATAATGCTTAAAACTACAATAGATATTTCTGATGGGCCAGAAATTTTGGGGTAATTTAGTTGTGTGTTTCTCATTTGGGTCTTTCACAAGATTGTAGGTAAGATGCGGTGAGGGCTGCAGTTCTCTGGAAGCTTGCCTGGGGGAAGCTCATGGCTGTGGTATGTATGATGTCACAAGCCCCCAAATGAGCCTGGTTCTCTGCCTCCCCCTCCTACCTTGCTGGTTCTCCACTGCTTCCTGCACCACCAAACAGCAGCACTGAGCACCAGGTGCTTAGCTTGGAGCCTCTGTTGGTTGCCAGGCCCATTTGAATCCTGCCTGCACTGCCAGTAGCGGAGATCTCGGGGCATTGTTTAGGCCACCTGATCTCTGGGTTTTTTGCTTTTCAAGTGGGAACCGTGGTGAGGATTAAACTGTAACAGTGTATGGCATCTGACAAATGGTAGCTGTGGTGATTATTTTCCTCACTGAAACCATGTTCTTCATGTATGTCAACTGTTGTTCCTCATTTTGCTTCAGCAACAGGCTACACAAGTTCTATTTCATGGTCAGTAATGTAGAAGACAGAATCTGTACACTGTAGAGATTTCACTACAGGGCAGAACACTTGGCCAGTTTGGTCACATCCTAAAACAGGGCTTAGCATATGAGGAAAGCATCTGAGATTAGCTTTACTCTCCTTCCAAAATTAGCTTGAGACCTTTGGTTTAAATTAGCTAGTTTACTTATATGACTTCAAGAACAAGCTTTTATTATAAACCCCAGGCATTCACTAACCATCTGTACTCAGTCCAGACACCTACATCTAGTATTTCTTTTTCATTATGTAGTCTTCAGAGTACCAGCTCCCAGATTTCTGTAAAAAATCCTGATTTAATAAGGACACTACGTACTATCCTTTTTCTTTGAGACTTGCTTTTATGACAGACAGCTCAGGCTTACAGTGGGGTTTAAGGAATCTGTTCAGTAGAGCTTACTCACTGTTTCCAAACCTATTTTACTAAAATTCTCTTTTTACCCTTTCATGAAAAGGCATTAAAGTATATCTCCATTTTGGATATGCTATTTTAGGCTGATTTCTCACTGTTCTAATCTGTATAACCTTTTATTTCTGGTGCCCTTAGCCCTGGTAGGGGAATGGGAAAAAAATGAGAATTAAATCATGTCATATACTGGTACAAATTCTCTATATTGAATGTGATCATGATGTGTATATATAATGTACCAATAAAGATTCAAATTAAAAAAAGAGCAAACATTCATTTCCCCATTCAAACTCTTTTAAAAAATCTACCCGATTATTTTGTTCCCATATATTCTTACCTGCTCTTCTGTCACCACCTGTTGTGTCTTCTTATCTTTGCTTATGTCCCTTCTGGTCATATTGTTATAATATTGTTAAAATTAAAATTTTCATTTCTGTAGTAATTCTCAAATACACTTTATTTTCTGGGTTATAGTAATGTCTCGCAAGCTCTCCTTATGGGCCGAGAAGAGTTATCTATGGAAAAATTAGGGGTTCTTAGCATTAAATTTAGTTTTACTCTATTTCCTAATGGGGTGTCCTTTGTACATGCCCTTAACTCAGCATTTGAGCACCAGGGAGTTCATCATCTTGAAGGGCCTTCTGCATATGGAGAGCTCCAGGCTTTAGGAATTTTTTTTTTTTTTGAGACAGGGTCTCGCTTTGTAGTTCAGGCTGGCCCTGAGCTCACTATGGTGCCCAGGCAAGCCGCCGCGAACTCAGCAGTCCTCCTGTCTCTGCCTCCTGAGTGCTGGGATTACAGGCGTGAGCCACCACGTCCGGCATTGTGGTATGTGGTGTTGACTGTTGTTGGGCGTGTCTCCACGCCCAGCATTATATGTGGTTACCGGGGATCGAACTCTGGACCTTGTGCTTGCGAGGCAGGCGCTTGAACCACTGAGCTAACCCTCCGGCCCCTAGGAATTTTTATTGAAATCAGATGTGGCTCATTCTCATTGATGGACTTACATTCAACTTTCTACACAAGCTATGATTATGTCCTTCCAGTATCTCCTCTTCTTCAGAGCACTGTCTCTGTAAATGGCATTATTTCTTTTTTTTAATTGAATTCTTTATTGGTACAATTTATATACATCTCAAAATCACATATAACATTGGGAAATTTGTACCAGTATATGCCACAAGTTAATTCTCATTTTTACCCATATCCCTACCCACTCCCCCTCCTCCCCCCTTTATACATGCTCTTTTATTTTCTTTCTGTATCATATTTATTCCTTCCC
>PVIC010052327.1:0-12202 GCA_004025085.1 Thryonomys swinderianus | reverse complement strand
AAAGCGAGACCCTGTCTCAAAAAAAAAGAAAAAAAAGAAAAGAAACAACACCTGCAATTGAGCTCCCAGCTGCCGTGATCTCTGCCTCTGCGCTCTTGTGACCGTGGTGAAGGCTGCCGGGCCGCGTGAGGAGCGTTGGCCGGCAGACCCGTCTCCGTGCCCGGCCGGCTCGGGAGCCTGCTCGCTCTGCAGACACCGAGGCTCACAGCAGGAAGGAAGTTCAGGGTCCCGCACCGTCCTAAGGGGGCGTCCCCTGTCTGGGCTGCGTCCAGTGGCCCCTGAGATTCCTCTCTGGAGCGAGCAGGTGCAGAGGGCGGGAGCGAGGGGCCTGGACGCCAGGCGGTGCCCTGAACTCGCTCGGTTCCCGCTCTGTCTCCCGCGACATGCAGGCAAGCGTGACGGGCTGACCGAGGACGAGAAGGCCAGCCTTGCAGAGTCGGCTGAGGACAACGGCATTCCCACGGAGAACATAAGATACGTCCGCAAGACAGGTAGACTCGTCCGGCCGCGTCCGGGAAGCAGCCAAGTTCGTTTGCACAGGAAGGGGCCTGGCATGGTTCCGCTGCTTCCGGCGCCTGCCCCACAAGCGCGAGGTCCCTGGTTCGATCCCCGGTGGCCACCTACAATGCTGGGCGGGGTGGCTCACGCCCCCCAACAATCAACGCTGCATACCACAATGCTGGACGTGGTGGCTCACGCCTGTCCTCCCAGCACTCGGGAGGCAGAGGCAGGAGGGTTGCTGAGTTCCAGGCTCGCCTGGGCTGCACAGTGAGCTCAGGGCCAGCCTGAACGACAAAGCGAGACCCTGTCTCAAAAAAAGAAGTTCACTGGGAAAGGAGACATAGTCAGTTCCGAATTCCGTTCCACGAATTGTGTTTTACTGGAACTGCTATTACAAGAATGTAGACGTGCTGATTAACTCTAATCACCGCGTTTCTCTCTCTTCTTTGCTTCACAGACGATTGTCCAGAGTGAACGCGGCTCCAGGGTGAGTCAACGCGTGATATTTGTAATGCTGAATAGTTTGCGCGACTTGGACTGTTTTCCTTACGAGATTTGACGTATGTCATGGCAAACAGTTCCTCTGTCCAGGGTGATGTTGGTGACTGCATGCACCTAAACATGACAAAATAATCATAATATGTATTAGGGAAAATAACAGGGTTCTTTTGTTTTTTAGCATGACGACCATAGCAAATTTTTTTTTTTTTTTGAGACAGGGTCTCTCTGTGTGGTTCAGGCTGGCCCTGAGCTCACTATGCAGCGCAGGCAAGCCTGGAACTCAGCAACCCTCCTGCCTCAGCCTCCCGAGTGCTGGGAGGACAGGCGTGAGCCACCCCGCCCGGCAGGAAAATTTTTTTTGTAAAGTACTGTTCTTTCTCCTCTCCGAAATATGCTTAGAAGCAGGTCATCCCAGAGTGAATAAGGAAGCCTTTAGTACGAACGTCTTTGTTGACCGTAGCTATAACCCAGGACCCCTTCGTGACGGACCCGCGTGCGAACACACCAACACGCGATCACATGCAAAGTTAGACTTTGCAAACGTTTGCGGTCACGTCACCGAGGCTGCATTTTAATACGTTATTTTTTTTTCTTTTCTCTTTCCCCAGGTGATCACACAGCACGAGTATCTGCAGTGTCACCCGCTGCAGCATGTCGGAATCACTAATTTGATGGCCACTTACCTTTTTCTTTCGACAGTTTTCTTCTTCCGAGTGCAGTCACGAACCTCTCCCTTCTCTTTACCTGATCTGCATCGTAATTGATTAAATAAATTGACACCTTACGCAAAGCTAAACCTGTGTGGAGAGAATTCTTTTTTTTTTTAAGTTGAAATCTTTATTGGTACATTTTATATGCAGGTCACAATCACACTGCACATTGGGAATTTGGATCAGTATATGACAGAAGTTAATTCTCATTTTTACCCACATCCCAACCCCCCACCCGTTATATGCATGCTATTTATTTATTTATTTATTTATTTTTTTTTTTTGAGACAGGGTCTCGCTTTGTAGTTCAGGCTGGCCCTGAGCTCACTATATAGCCCAGGCAAGCCTCGAACTCAGCAATCCTCCTGCCTCTGCCTCCCGAGTGCTGGGATGACAGGCATGAGCCACCACGCCCGGCTATTTCTTTTTCTTTTTCTTTTTCTTTTTTTATGAATCCTATTTATTCTTTCCCCTCATGATGTTCCCCCCACCACGTTCCCTTTGAATATTTCCTATTTCACAAAATCCATCCTACATCCTAGAACTCATTCACCTCTACAGGTTCTCATACCAGAGAAAAGATACAGTATCTACAGATCTGATATCTATTTATTTCACTTATTTGTGTGTCCTCAAGGTGTGTCCTCTTGCACATAAACGAATGAAACTGTCATTGTTTACGGCAGAGTAATACTCCATTTTATAAAGAAACCACATCTTCTTCTTCCAGTCTGTGGAGAGAATTCTTTGAACGTGTGACACACATGAGTAGTTTTTAAACTGTGTGTCCAGTAGGAAAAGAAGTGGTTGTCACTTAGCACGATCACAGCGTTCTCGTGTCTCCCGTGGCTATGACGGGAAACACAAACTACGTCACCCTCATTCGCATTTTTATGATAGAAAGCGAATTCTTCAGGATCCACCCATCGAGAGGTCAGCGTGGCTGACTCAGCACTCTGTGAAAATGTCAGGAGGCGATTTTTAGAGTCCAAAAAATGATGGGCAGAGACTGCTGGAAGTATTTTTAAAATCAGGATTTTTTTTTTCTAAAACCAAAAAAAAAAAAAATTTGAAATAATTGTATTTCCCCATCTGCAAAGGCACATGGAAATCATGAAAATGATCACGAAATAAGACACTGAAGGAGGAAGATCAGAGTGCAGATATGTTAAAGTATGTACACTAACGTGTTGATTCTGCCTGCCGTAATAAAATATTCGTAAATATGGAAAGTCAAAGAAACATAAGAACCTGCACACAGAACTAGATCCGTGAAAGATTATGAGAATTCCTGAAAGAAACAAACTATATTAAACTAGAAACCAGATTGCATACTGGAAAAAGATAAACCTTACTCTTCAGTAATTGCTACAAAAAAAATATATTATTAAATTCTATTCCTAGACCAAGCGTGAGTCAGTGAGGGAGAGACAAAATCCCATTATACTTGTCTTGAAAGAAACTTTTTTTTTTTTTTGAGACAGGGTCTCAGTTTGTAGCTGGCCCTGAGCTCACTATGGAGCCCAGGCAAGCCTCAAACTCAGCAACCCTCCTGCCTCAGCCTCCCGAGTGCTGGGATGACAGGCCATTCCATGTTTCTGGCGCATTTTCCTCTTCGTAGGAGTAAAAAAAGAAAAAAACACTTCTTAAAAAATTACACAGCTGTTCATACAAGAAAATATACAGCCACTGGTCACTTAATGGTACAAGTTTAGTATTGTTTTTTACTTCCGGTGTCTTGGTATGTACTTCACCGTGACCTTAAACTTAATAAGCAGCCCAGATTGGCCTTGAACTCACAGAAATGCTCCTGCCTCAGCCTCCTGGGTACTGAGATTAAAAATTGTGTACTACTGCAGCCAACAGAATTATTCTTGGAAATTTTTTTAAGCCACAAGCACTGAACATGATAAAGTGGCCCTGTTTGGCTTTAACTGAAGTTCACAATATATACGATTCAATTTGCATATGTTAGGGTTGACTTTTTAGCTTTGGACTTGATTCGATCACAGTGCAGTTGTTTATTGGTTTAATCTGTTAGGCACCTTTTAATATTTTAATGAGTTTATTCCATGAACGCGGGCCCTGAATTCCAAGCGAGACATAACAACTTTTGAGAGGAATCTGATTAGTCAAATGAGCTTTACCTAGTGCCTGCATGCCTGAAAGGCACAGGAGAGGTAAGCGGTGGTGAAAAGTATGCTGAATGTTTAAATTTTAAAATAATTATCACAGTAGCAGATAGATCATCCTGAGCGCCCTCACGTTCACCCTGTGGATTCTGGTCAAACGCTGAAGCAGCCTTGAAATTCGCATTCCGCAGTGTCCTTAGGAGATGCAGAGAGGAAGATGGTGAATGTCCGTGGCCAGATCAATAAGAGGGTTTGAGTCTTCCAGGTCCCGAGGCGTCCGTTAAGGGGTTCATGACAGTGTACTTTTATTTTTTTATTTTTTCCTTTTTGAGACAGGGTCTCGCTTTGTAGTTCAGGCTGGCCCTGAGCTTACTCTGCAGCCCAGGCAAGCCTGGAACTCAGCAATCCTCCTGCCTCGGCCTCCCGAGTGCTGGGATGACAGGCCTGAGCCACCACGCCCGGCAGACAGTGTACTTTTAATTGCAATAAACTGCAGTTTAAACCTTCAGCCGTCATCTTGGCCTTCTCACTGATAGTCAGATGCCCCGCTTGGGTCTAAGGGAACAGCACATGTGTCTTTGCATTGTCCCGCGTTGCATGTTACGGTGTGTGTGTGTCCACACGTTCTCCGGGGCCTCGTGAGGTCCCCTTGAACGTAAAAAAGGAGAAAATGGGAACAAATCCTTAGGTGTGCGGAGCGTGGAGGGAAAAATAGGAATCAGGATCCGTCACACCCAGGTGCAAACGGTCCACGACGGACGGGATCCTACTGTGCGTTTCGAATGTACCGGTCAATCTGATGCAAAGAAAAACGTACTAAAGAAGATCACAGCGGGAGAGACAGTGAAGGGAACCGGAGGCGACAGCCCTCATGTTGTGTTGCCGTCCCGGCACGATCTCCCTGATCTTGCCTCGAGCCCTACAATTTCCTTCTTGGCAGAGACGGGTGAACTTTCTGTGCCCACTCTGTCCCGCGTAGCTGGTGTCCTTGGCACGCAAGAGACCACGAAATACACGCATGACGCTTGAAGGTGACTTGTCTCCTTTTGTCTTCGGTCTCCTCTGTGACGGTGCAGAAAGAAGCGGAAAACACGGGTCTACAACGTCGACATTATTTCTTCCGTTTGCAGGGAGTCTCTGTACACTGACCTTCTCAAGATAAAAAACGGGAATTCCTCGTTTGGTCAAGTGATAGAACAGCGCCGGGCGGGTGACTCCAGCCTGGAATCTCAGCAGCCCTCGGGAGGCTGAGGCGGGAGGATTTCCCATGAGTTCAAGGTCAGCCTGAGCTACACAGTGAATGCACGGTCGACCTGAACTACAAAGTGAGAACCTGTCTCAAAAAAAAGAAAAACGTTTTAAAACAGCATTTGTCCTCACAACTTGGCTGGCCAGTATCTAGGTATCTCTCGGAGGAGTCTGTATCGGTTTAGGAAGACAATGACAAGAGGGCATCTCATATCATGGCAGCAGGTACGGGGGCCTCAGGCAGAAGGATCAAATACTGCCAGACACAGCCGGCCTGCGCCAAGGAGGGCACCCCGAGGAGACACAGCCCGGACCCTGCCACGAAAACCAGTCGGCTCGTTGACCACGAGTCGGTGGACGAGGCGCTGGAGACCATCCAACGGTCCACGGCGACACTCCCGGCGTCCCGAGCTCCCGCACAAGAGGGGAGACACGGCTCCCCCAAGATGCAGGTTCTGGGGTGCCCCTTGGGCTCGGCCTGCTCTGGCCTCATGGAGATGCTCTGTCTCCAGTGGGTGCCCCAGAGGAAAGGGGGCTACGGGGAGCGTGTGGAGAGCTGTGTGTCTGCACACGGCTGGCTGACTCCGGTTCCTCGCGCTGCCTTACACGCAATGAACTAAATGCAGCTCCGTGTCCATCTCACAACACCTTGGGCTGTCAACTCTTCCAGGTGTCAACCTCATGCCGGGCGTGGTGGCTCACAGCTGCCAGCCCAGCATTGACTCAGGAGGCTGAGGCAGGAGGATTGCTGAGTTCGAGGCTTGCCGGGGCTGCATAGCGAGCTCAGGGCCAGTCTGAACTACAAAGCGAGACCCTGTCTCAGAAAAAAACTAAAGTTTTCACTAGCTCTTTATGCCTGGAAACCGTCACACATAAAAAACAAGTGATCAAAAACATGGTGACAGTGGGAGCATTGTAAGAATCCACGGTAGTAAAATGCACATTGCCCGGAATCCTCGCCATTGTCACGCCACTCCGAGCCCATTCGTCCCGTGCTGGAGCCTGAGGGGCGGCGTGGTCCTGCTCGATGCCTCCGCAGGCCGGGCCCGAACCCTCGGTACGCGCCGCTGGCAGAGCGCTGGGGTCCGTGTGTTGGCAGGGCTGCTGGGGAGGGCTCGGCGGGGACCCCGCACCCCCGAGCCCGCCACTGGAACGGCGCCTGACACTCGGAGCCCACGCCGCGAGTTTCCGTGACCCACCGGTGTGCGCAGAGCGTGTGCCCTGTGCTCTCGTGTACACCGCGGGGCTTGTCCTCATTCTGTCTGATGAGCACGAGGTCGCGGGTCGTCGGGATTTGGGGGACATGTTGAAAAGAAACAACAGAAGAAGAGAGTCGAGAGGCGTCGGGTACACGGACCAGGTCTCAGGGTTGGCTGGGAGTGGCCGCCACGTGTGCATCGGACGGACCGAGAGAGTCAGTCGTCAGGAAGCAGCTTCCGAAGCGTTTCCCAGCCGGCCGTAGGAATGACTGTCAGATTGCGCGCCACGGCCCCGGCGCCACGTGGGGTGGGGGAGGCCAAAGCCGTGACTGCGCGTGCACACACACACACACACATGCACACACATACACACACACGTGTGCGCACACAGACTTGCCCACACACGCGCACATGCACACACGTACACACATGCACGCACACATGCACACCCGTACACATGCACGTGTGTACACACATGTACACGTGCACGTGCGCACACATGCGCATACGTGTACACCTGTATGCACACACATGTGCACGTGCACAGACATGCCCACACACGTGCACATGCACACACGTACACACATGCACACCCGTACACATGCACGTATGCACACACATGTATACATGCACGTGCACACCTGTACACACGTGTGCTCGCATGTGCGCATGCACAGACATACACACCTATACACCCGCATGCACATGTACACACATACGCACACCCGGAGACGTGCACACACATGCACACATGTGCATGCACATGCACATCATACACATATGCACACACATACACACATGCACACACATACACACGCACGCACTAGGCTTTGAGTCCCGAAATCTCCCCCCAAAAGCAGGAACTCGCAACTTGTGCTTAAACTCTTTGAGCCTTTTTACTCCTACGGTGGAAAATTCGTTGCACTCCCTGAAATGCACAGAGACATAGGCGCGTTCATTTCGCATCTGTCCGTCCGTCCCCTTTACCCGGAGAGACTGCAGGACGGACCATGCGCTCGAGGTGCTGAACGTACGAAGCCAGTGACGTGCACGGAAAGCCTCCGTGCTGGGGGAGCCGAGGGCTGGGGTTCGGGCACCCGGCTGGGGCCCGTTTGCCACCGTGCGCCCTGACCTCACGTGCGCTTGGCTGTCTCCCCCTCGCCCATCGGGGTGGCCAGGGATGTGCACAAATCTTGCCACGGAGCGACTCCACTGCTTAGAAAAACTCATTTCTTCACCGGGCGTGGTGGCTCAGGCCTGTCCTCCCAGCACTCGGGAGGCTGAGGCAGGAGGGTTGCTGAGTTCCAGGCTCACCTGGGCTGCATAGTGAGCTCAGGGCCAGCCTGAACGACACAGCGAGACCGTGTCTCCGAAAAAAATAAATAAATAAAAATAATGAAATAGAGTGGGTGTTTTAATTAAATACATCCACATACATAGGCAGCCTCACACTTTTGGAAACATGTCTGGGAGGGATCTTTCCACCGTATATGCACGAGTTAAGACCAAAGCAGCGTAGGAAATGCCGGCGCTGAGGTCCGTCCCGGCGAGCGGCTCCTTGACAAATGTACGGGTATCTCCAGGCATGAAATATGCTGACGGTCCTCAAGGAGGCACCTGAGTGTGAAACGCCTTGGTCTTCCTTTTCCCCCATCCCCCTACCTTCCCCTCAACCCCCCGCCCCCCATTAAGAAGGCATGTTTACATTTATTTCCTTTTTTCTATTTTTTTCCTTTTCTTTCTTTTCTTTTCCCCATCCTTACTTTTCCTTCTCCCTTGAACATTTTCTGTGCATTTCACAGTATCGACCATACATGATGGTTCTCGCTGACACCTTAAGTGTCCCACACCAGATTTTCTACTTACACGTGTGCGGCCCATTTATTTGACTTAAGGATATGGCTACAATGTGGTTCATTTAGCTATAAAGGTCCCAAGTTTATCATTCTTTGTGGCTGAGTAGTACTCCTTTTTTTTTTTTTTAATCTTCACCATGACCAAATCGTCTTTATCCAGTGTCCACATGATGGGCGTTTGGGTTGTTTTCAAGATTTAGCTTTTACAAAATATGCTGCTGTAAACACAGGTGTGCGTATATTGCTGAGATGGGATGTTTTTAATTGTTTTGGAAAAATGCCCAGCAGGGGAATAGCAGGGTCACACGGCACCTGGAATCCACGCTTTATGAGGAATGTCCACATATATGTAGCCCAGGCAAGCCTCGGACTCACAGCAACCCTCCTGCCTCTGCCTCCCCAGTGCTGGGAAGACAGGCATCACCACGCCCGGCACGCATATTTCTTTCTCTGCCAAGTGTCTGCCCAGCGTACTAAAATGTCTTCTCTTCCATTTCCTTTGCTTTGCGTAGTGACCCGTAATTTATTACTGTGGACAGGTTGGATAGTTTATGTCACGTACCTTAACATATCTAGAGTATGTTATCAGATTCACTGGGATTGTTCCTGTTTTGTGTTTCTTTTCATGATTTACTTGTGTGCTTTTGTAATTAATTAATTCTGGGGGGAGGTGCCTTGCAGTGATTGCAGCGTTTTCTGGGCCGCGGAGCCCGAACCAACCCAAGCCCCGTCTCTCCGCCCGACACGCCCAGGGCCCCTGGGGGCTCCTGAAAAACGCCACGTCCGGCTCCAGCACAGACCCAGTGCTGTGGGCAGGGTTGAGCCTAATTTAGGCTTTTCATGTTCCGCACAGACGCATCCGCTTGGTCAAGCTGTGTGTTTATTTAGCCCGCTGGAAGACAGACGTGTGACGCAGAGGGACAGGAGGTCAGGGCAGCTTCGTGGCTTGCTGGGAAGAATAAGAAAGCCGAGCTGGAAAGAGCGTTTGCTGGACCTTTGCGCACACGGGCCGGGCGTCTGCCGGAGGGCGGCCTGGCAAAGCCTGCGGGGTCGCTGGCGCCTGTGAGAACCCAAAAGGCAAACTACGGCCCGGGGTGAAGTGCCAAGGAGGGTCCCAACGGGACATTCGTGAGAACAGCCACGCAAAGCGTGGTCCTCCCTTCGTGGGGGAAACGGTGTGCAGAGCGTCGGGCACGGGTCACCGCGTCCACCTCGCGCGTGTGCGTGTGCGTGTGCGCGTGCGTGTGTGGCTTCTGCAGGGAGCAGACTGTCAGCAAAGCCTCGGTTTCCCACGACCCTGGGCCAGCAGGTGCCCGGGACTGCTGAGTTCGAGGCTCGCCTGGGCTCCATAGCGAGCTCAGGGCCAGCCGGAACTACAAAGCGAGACCCTGTCTCAAAAAAAAAAAAGATTGCATTTCGCAAAATGCACACATGACGTCCCCATGATGGAAAGGTTTTGGTTTTTTCCTGTACATTTCTATTACGCTGGGGATTTTTTTTTTTGCAATGTTTATACATGTACAGTCAATAAAGTCATCACCTAAAGCAAGACCACCGGCCGGTTGGACCTATGGGATACGCTACAAAAAATCTCCCAGGAACTAAATGATCAAGAGACGAATGCCACGTTCCTGCTCACCTCGGCATCACTAATTCGGGCAGGTGTCTGCGAAGAAGAAGCAAAGAGGGAAACAAAAAAGGTGGGAGTTACGGGGTGCGCCCCAGGATTCGCACCAACATCTGACACGAGGCGAGCCTGGCACAGGGTCCATCCGGCCCCAGAAGCCTGGAGCGCAGACCCAGGTTGGCACCCCGGGGCGCAGCGTGGGGACCGTACCTGAAGGGCTGACGTACTCAATGTTCTCCGTGGGGATGTTCTTGGCTTCCACAAACTCCACCAGTCTCTGCTCCTCTTCCGGCGTCAGGTAATCTCTTTTTCCTGCGACACAGTGGAGCAGACATGTTTGGGGGTGCTGCCTGATTCCTACAGCAGACCCCGGACTGCGCTGTGCTACAGGGCCCTGAGGATCCCTGCCATCTCCACCGCCCTCATTCTGCTGGAACCCCAGGCCCCCCGAAACGGATGCAGGCTCCAAACCCACCCAGGGATGGAGAAGGCTGCCCCATGTCCTGCGAAGCTAATACTGCGTGAGCTGCTTATTACACATTTATTACACATTTATTGCACATTTATTACACATTTATTACACATTTTTTGCACATTTATTACATATTTATTGCACATTTATTACAGTCTCCCTGCGTGTCTGGAACCTAGATCAGAGGACGGGGCACGATGAGCTCAAGCAATAACCACAGTCACTCCTTCACTGAGAAGCCAGAAACCGGACACACAAAACCTCCATCAGTTTCATCAACCCTTCGCCCACCAGAAACGGGTCTAGCTCCAGGGAAGGCAAAAGTTTGTGCCCGTCCCGGAGGGGAAGCATCTGGAGTCTCCGTCATTCAAATCCAGACGATTTTGTGTTTGACAAGCATAATGCACTGTGCTTTCTCTTTATAGAAAGATAATTTTCTCATTGGTTGAGTAATTGTGAGAAAACAAATGCTTTAAAGTACAAATGAGCACAGTCTTGGGCCAGAGGTTTAGCTCAGAGGTTCCGGCGCCTGCCTGACAAGCGCAAGGTCCCTGGTTCGATCCCCAGTGACCACAGACAGCAATACCGGGCGTGGAGACTCACACCCAGCAACCAATCAGCACCACACAGCACAGAGCCAGGTGTGGTGGCTCACGCCTGTCATCCCAGCACTCGGGAGGCAGAGGCATGAGGGTTGCTGAGTTCGAAGCTTGCCTGGGCTCCATAGTGAGCTCAGGGCCAGCCTGAACTGCAAAGCAAAACCCTGTCTTAAAAAGAAAAATAAAAAATGTCTGCTTCCAAGGGCCAGGGATTCAGCTCAGTGGTTCCAGCGTCTGCCTGGCAAGTGCAAGGTCCTGAGTTCGATCCCTTGCAACCAAAATACCAGGCATGGTGGCTCACGCCTGTCATCCCAGCACTCAGGAGGCAGAGGCAGGAGGATTGCTGAGTTCCAGGCTTGCCTGGGCTCCATAGTGAGCTCAGGACCAGCCTGAACTACAGAGCAAGACCCTGTCTAAAAAAAAAAGAAAAAATTCCATCTGTTTTACCATTGCAAACTTGCAAATTCAAACAACGATCCTGAAGTGTCGACCACGAAGCCAGGCCTGGGCCGAGGGACTGGTTGGTGCCAGGGGCGCACAGCATGCGCGGGGAGAACACGGGTGTGTTTCTGTGTGCGCTCTACAGGGCGCAAGCTGTCCTCCTTACCTGCCACGAGGACCATACGTGTTGTGGTCCCTGCCTCGTCCCGGTTGGTGTTGAAAAACGCGATGACGTCGCCTTCTCTGCCAACAATCTGGAACTCGTTCGTGCCCGAGTCTACGGGAGGAGGGAGAGGGATCCCCAAGCTCAGCCGTCCCCACTGACTTTCACGTGGCCCGTCGGTGAGACGCCGGCTTCACAGACCGTGTCCCTGGCCCACGTCAGGGCCACCGAGGTGCGTGTTTTACACGCTTCGTCTTGCACAGGTGGTGACCAGATCCAGCCCTCAAGGCTCATGGATCTTAGTGGATCCCGGGGTGATTCGTGGTGGTAAAAGTCTCCTACGCAGCCCAGCAACGTCGCTTGGTAAACTGTCCTTCAGTGGAGAAGCCCGAAAACCAGTTTATTGTAATTCGCTGTGTGTCTCTTAAAATATACCGTATTACGGCAACAGACACTTTGAGCTTACATGATGCCGCGTAGATAACAAGCAGGAATCACACAGCAAATGTTGGCCTCCGAAGTTATAAAATTATACTTGCACCCCATCCTGGCGCTATCACTTTGTTCATATAAACAGAAAGTCTTTTCACGCCCAATTTAGAAAACTGCAGTGTATATCTCATGCCATGCAATGAAATTTCTAAGCAGTTTTCCACTGAATAATCCATGCGTGGGTTTTGAAGATTAGTTAACAAGGCACACGTAGGAGAGGTCATTTTCTTCCTCTGCTTGCTTTTAAAATATTGTTCAGGG